>JANEHU010001511.1:0-96905 GCA_027563435.1 Nasonovia ribisnigri
GTCTATAATATCTTACTAAGTCTAAATGTATTTGATGATATTATTGTGGATAAAATAATTAATTTTAGTATTATAGGCATTAGTATTTACTATAGTTAGTTAAATTCATTTTTCTCAAAAATATTATATTTTAAAATGCCATTGCGTGTATATAAAATATAACAATATATTCTAAAAGTTTCATATACCAACAAATAATATTTTTAAATTATATCAAAATAACTAAAATCATTATTCTTGGTTTAAATATGAAATTTTGTCTAAATTTGAAATTAAAATATCTGTAAAAAATAAATGTGTTGATATATTTTTAGATTTTTTGGTTACAGTATGATTTATTTATGAGAATTTTTGTTTTAAATTTTTAACACTTAGTTATAAAAACTGAACATTTTATAATTTTTAATTACAATGATTTATAATTTTCGAGATTTTGACAAATTTTGTCAAAATTCGAACTTTAAATGCTTATAAAAAAAAATCGTGCCTATGTATTTTTAAAATTTTTCAACTGATATTGTAACAATATATAAAAAAGCTTGTATTAAATTTTCAGACTTTTGGCCCACCAAATAAAATTTTATTGACAATTATAAAAAAAAAAACTAAAAAAATTGAAAACTAAAATGTCTGTAAACAGCTCAAAACAAATCAAAATATTTTCAAAATTGAATGGTGTATAGAAAATGAGAATATAAACATTTAGTGAAATTTTCATGCATCTACAATTATTCGTTTTTGAATTACAACCAAATAAGAAAAACGCTACATGAGAAATCGACTGAATATCCTATGTTGTAAAATTATGAACTTAAAACACTCATAAAAAATTATTTTAATTGCTTTTAGATATTTTATTTTTGATAAAAGTAGAAAAACTTACGTTAAATCTTGTGTTAAAATTTAAAACCTTAGATTTAAAAAGAAAAATTTTTATGAATTTCTAACTCCAAATAATTTGCAAATTTTCGTCATTTTTACGTAATTTGTCAAAATTTCAACTTTAAATGCTTAAAAAAAAAAATTGTGACTACAGATTTTTAATATTTTCATGTGCCTTTGAAACAATATATTAGGAGTATTCTATTAAATTTTCAAGAATTTTTAACGAATAAAAAAAATGTTATTGAAAAAAAAACCAAAAAGATTGGAAATTTAAAATGTCTGTAAACAGCTCAAAATAAGTCAAAATATTTTGAAAATGGTATGGTGTATAGAAACTGCTTATATAAACATTCAGTAAAATTTCATGTATTTACCGTCATTTTTTTTAAACTTACACCAAAAACCAAAATCGATTTTATCGAAAATCAATGTTGCGTAAAAATTCCCGTTTTTTCCTTAATTTTCCATTTGTTTTTCACAGTACTTTTGAAAACTACTGGAAAATGTTTACTTTTGACCCCCCAAAGTACCAACTAGATTCACTTTCCTATCAGAAAAGATACTATTGAAGAAAATCTAAGCACTTTTACTGTCCCAAAACGTGATGACAGACACAAAAAAAATATAAAAAAAAAATAAAAAAATAAAAAAAATAAAAAATAAAAAAAAAAACACACATCATTGTAAAACCAATACATTCATCGCTCCGCTCAGAATCTAAAAAGATTATTATTAATTTTATAATAATAATATATAGTCAATACACTGGTATACCGGCACCAGTATAATAATATTTGAAAGGTTTATGGTTTATCATTGTATTTTTTTTTCACATATTATACCTATATCTAATGTTTAGTTTCTATTTCTATTTGGCTTGTTGGGGGATAATATTTTATTGCTATAGCCTCCCGCCCTTTTTCACATTCATAGATGTACCCTAGCGGGGTTTGTATATTAAAAATACGACAACATCGATGCGCGTGGAGTCAAAAATATTTTCTTTCGCCCTCTATTCAAATATAGTCCGATCGCATGTCTCCCGCGGGATTAGTATATATAATATTATTATGTGCAGTGATAACGAAGACGCGCAAGTCCAAATACACGCGGCTGACATATACATACATATATATTACGGTGGTATACGTATATATAAATAGCGTGTTCCGGAGTCTTAATGAAGGCGCTTTAATTGCTGATTTTTATCGGCGGGACAATCGCATAAACGAGCAAACGCCAACCCTTTCGCGTTTAATAAAACGCGTCGCGGACCTAACCGAGGGAGGAGAACGGGTGAAAATTAAAAAAAACAAACAAAATAAAGTCAACCCTTTTACCCGTACAACAACTACTACGACTGTATCGGTCGCGATGGTCTGCAGCACTAGTAAATATACCTACACAATAGCACAGACACACGCTGCAGCGACGTTATTGCACCGCTGTGTAGTATATAGATATAGTGGAAACACATAACGCAGGCATTTCCAGGCCATTTAACACGCGCGATATTCTAATTTTCACACGACACCGCCGCCGTTGCGGTTACATTTGTGCGGTAACAACGGTTAAAAACCAAGCAGCTGACAAAAGGCACAGCCGCGGCACTTTCGGCTCAACGATTCCCCCACCGTTACTACGCTTCGTATTTATTATAATATGTATACTGTATAGTATAGATACACTCGCCTAATGATATTATTAAAATATCATCTACGACCTATAAGACTATGTTGTAAAGATAATATACTTACGGCTATGCCTGCAGTAGCATACGCAGGTTTTTAGTCCGGTTAGAGGTTTACCTAAGATTAATCACCAACCCTTGGAATCCCTCTTTACGTTATTTTTTGCTGAACAGTTTTTATTTAATAGTTTAAAACAAATTATAGAGTAAGTCTCAAATTTAGTCAACGTTTTAGAAGATTTTAGATTTAACATGAAGCAGGTAATTTATAATAGAACCTCTTTAGATCGTAATATACGTGGTTTAAATAATATTGAATGTATTATAATATATACTTTTCATATTGTCACCCTTTATTAATATAATAATTGTTATATTTAATGTTATTATTTTATCTTAATTGTTAACTATCAGAAGGGGGAGTGGTCACAGCTATAGGGTCACAGATTTAATTCAAATTTAAAGAAGTTAGGTAATCTACTGTACAACATGAATCATGTGATAACTATATAATGTGGACTATACTTTACACTTTAAAGTTAATTATACTAAATTAGTTATTAAACTTAAGTTATATGTAGTTACCTACATAATAAAATCAAGTCTATAATTTAAAATGTATACAAAATTAAATTCTTTATTACTATACCTATTTATTTACTATTATTATAAAACTTTAAATTATTAAAATTATAAGCATTAAGAAAACAAATGTATTACACCAATAAGATCAAACAATAAGAATTATAAATTATAAATTATAGAACTAACTAGGGTAGATTTTGCTACCCGATGGTGTATAATATATATTATAAACATTTATAAGCTTTGGTAAACTTACTAGTTAATAAGTAATAACTATATAGTAATATTATAGTGATATCTAAACAAAGATGCATTAGTTTGATTCACTCGTTTTTACAATAATTTTTCGTAAGACATTGTTTGAATATTTACAGATGAACTAAAAACATACTAATAAATATATTATATTTTATATGATTATATATATTTTATGCTAAACAAACAATTTTTAATTACTATAATTTTGGTTTCAAATTGACTAACAAATTACTTATTTAGTTATTTTTAAGTTAGATATATGCAGATTGTAGGTATTATAATATAGGAGAATATGGTGTAAAAATTAAAACGTAAAACAAATACCTAAAAGAATAGACACTGAGATCATTAATCAAAGAATTTCCACAAGATCATCTTTTCTGCACCTGTTTGACCCACGAAGATAGCCCAGTCTAATTAAAAGGTCTTTTTAACTTTTCGCATTTAATTACGTTATGTCATAAAATACCGTCAGTACAGGTACGAAATATATCCTTAATATAATAAAAATATATATATTGTTATGCAAACGAAATGGATATAAATCAAAATACTCGAGGGTAGCAGTATAATATAGGTATTATCATAATAATATGAGTACCTATAACCGGTGAATTAATGTCGATGTATTTACGGGCATAGTATAAGTATCTACCGAATAATGTAAAGCATTGTTATATTACATATTACTGTATGGCTGTGTCGATTTAATCGCCTGGCCCGTCGGCGAAATAAAAACAAAAATACACATAAATATTATAATAATATATGTATATATATATATTAATAACATACATTCATATACCGTTTTCGAGTATCAAAAATCGAGTGCAAAACCGAACGGACGGGTGCTAGGATTACGGATTAATAATGCTCTATAGTTCCAATATGCAATATTATAATATATATATATATATATATATATATATATACATACTACATACGCTGATAATGACTTGAAAACGCGTCCCCCTCAACGCCAGCAGCTCTCGAATACATCATAATAATAATAATATTTCAGGTACCGTGGCGAGAGATTTAACAACGAAACGATAATAATGATATTTGCTGCTGCTGCAGGATTATACCGTGTTTTGTGTAGCTTTTTCGTCCCGCTCGGCCGACAACAGCTGCCGATATAATGTATATCAAATAATAATATATAAAACGCGCTGTTACGCTATAATACTGCCGCCGTTCGTATAAAAACTAGAGCTATATATTATTACTATTATTATTATTGTGTGTGTGTATCGTTGTACATCATTTCTCGATAAACCCACGCGTATCCGATGTATAAATGACCTGCAGCTAGCACCCCAACGGTAATAAAGTATAGGTACGTATAATATTATTAATATGAAAACGAACAGCGTGCGCGTGTGGCTGTGTAATATATATATATATACATATATATTATAATATGATATACCTATTACAATAATATAGTATATACTATGGTTCGAGGTGCTCACCGAAAGTGGAGCATATTGTGATTATCAGTCGTGGTGCATGCTATGTGTATAAATGTGAAGGTGTATCGAAAAACGATATTAAAATACATTCTTTCTTGTTATTGAGTTGTATAAATAAATAAATGATTAAGTACCCATCCATTCAGCAGCATTTTACAAGATACAATGAAAAACCAAATCCAAAGTCTTATTAAATTTTGTTCATCGTCATATTATTATCATAAATAATAACAAATAATTATGTATATCCTGACCTATATACTCACCCGCAACCAGCAAATTTAAAGATACCTTAAAGGCTTAAATGTTTACGAAAACTTCGATTTATAGGTATAAAACGGTAATCATATAGTCCATAAAATATATTTTTAATGATAAAAATATAGTGTATATTAAAAAATCAGCCAAATCCCCCATGGCAAAATCATTTTACCGCCTTTGCGACTGTGTGGGTAGCAGTCCCTGAATTTTTTATCATCTCGAGGAACGCGTTTTAGTAGTTATTCTGCATTTACGATTTCAGAGTTTTACCGTTAAAAGCGCACATGTTTTGTCGGAACGATCTATGAAAAATAATATAGCTTCAACAGCGCAAGAATATGAGATTAATGCGTGCCTGAATCATTGTTCGAAAGTCATTGTGTGCTCCATACATACGCGTTCCTTCCACGTGTCGGCACACGTTACGCAGTTTAACGTTTTCGCAATTCGTTTATATAGACTGCTCCCCCGGCGAAGAAACCACACTCGACGGTCTCGACGTCATGGTGTATTATATTATTTTTGGCAGGGATGGATTAAAGAGGGAAGGTAAAATAACTAGTGATCGCCTGAATTTCCTAAGAAAAATTCAGACGAATGCGTTAAAAAGTTGTTAAAATGTTCAAATATTATGGGTAAATACTTTTATAAGGGTTGATGAAAGGGTACTGCTGTACATTGTACAACTTAAACTTTAGTACAGGGGTCTCCGATCCGTGGCTCGACTTGTCTTTAGTTGAGGCTCGCTAACTAATTTTAAGCATAACAACGCATGAATGAAATACTTGACAAAAAAGTGAAACATTGAAAAATTTTTTAATTCAAATATTAATAACTGTTATTTTATTATTAATTATATAGTCCAAGATTACTAGGCATAATCATTGATATTAATGGAATATGAGTGCTGTGGTTGACATATTATTATAGTATATGTGTATAATATTGTATATTTGTATCATTTACACATTTTTATACGTTTTTTTGCCAATATAAAGATGTTAAATACCATTTTAAATAAATAAGGTTAGGTATATTTTATTTTATTTTTTATTTAGCTTCCAATACTTAAATATTATTAAAGTTAACAGTTAGGTATTAGTGAGAAAACATAAGTGAACAAAAGGTTAGTTATAAATATACCATAAAATTATGACAATTATATGTACCTAAATATAAAACTTATTTAAAAAAAAAATTTATTAAAGTACTGAAATATTTCTCGCATTTGAAATGTTGAATGAAATCAAACACTACTTCTAATATTCGGCTCTGTATATTGTTGGATATTCTTTACCTTAATTCATAATAATGTGAGTATTTAGCTATTATAAACCCTGCAAAACGAAACCTAAATATTCTGATATATCTGGAATATCTGGGATATCTGCAGAGTAGTCCGAATTTCGTATTTACTATCATATATAAATTGGCGGTGACTGTCGACCGAGCGTATATAAGAACCCCCGATGATATGATATTATAATTCCCACCGATCTTTGACGCAAAATTTGAACGACTTCCCCATGTAATAATATGTTTAACGGTGACTGGTGAGTGTAACATATCTGATGCGCGCGGTGAGGGTGATTGCAGCGGCACCCCAGACGAGTCATCGTATAAATCATTACTCACAATATGGAAATCAGACGGCAGCGTGCGTTCGAATGATATCGTGTATTGTAGTAATAATAATAATAATAATATTATATTTACTGACGGCGTTGGTGTGTTATATTAATCGTGAGGATCGTCCGTCCATGTTGTGCGTGTACACTATATGGACTGTACTAATACCTACGACTAGGGACAATACTATTATGTTATCATTTATATATAATATTATGTTTATATAGATTACAGACTATATTTGATAGCAATTCAAGTGCTGCAAATTGTATAAAGTTGATCGATGATGATATCGTACCTATGTACGATATCAGATATACCTACGTCGTATGTGCCTACCTACTGGTGTTTTTGCGAAAGTCGATCTGAGAATTTTCCCTGCAGATAAACATTCAGGAAAAACATGATTTGCATAAAAAATTAATCTTATATAATAGATAGTTTTTTTTTAATAGGTACCTACTTATTATTAACTATAGGTAACTATAAGCTAAACGCGATGTATTATAATTTATAATTGTCCTCTCTTAATCCGGTCCTGGGTCAAATCATCATTGTGGAGTTACAATGTGAAGTCCTGCAAGTCTGGCGTGAAAATAACTATAATATAGTCCCCGTCAAACCCGTGAAAACTAGCAGAGAAGCTTATATATACTGTTATTGTTATTATATAGTATATACGTATAAATAATATTATATACATAGAGTGCGATGGTGAGGGGTGGAGGTCCTCTGGAGGAGAACCTATACATCGGTATACGTGTCCGGTATGTGACCCCTGTTGTATATACATGGTATTATATGTGTGTGTGTATTATAATATACGAGCACGGAGCAAGGGCGACTAACTCACGGGGCAGTCACAGGTGCTGTAAACTACAGCAACGCGACGTACATTATTATTACTATCGTGACGCTTCCACCAACACTACCACCCCGCCGTGTTGGGTAGTTATTCATTATATATTGTTTGCCGATAGATATTGTAATTCAAATCTCGTACCGCGTGGGGTGGGTGAGGAGATCGTATATTATTATATTGCAGTCTATAATACGCGTCACTGCTGCGTCTTGTCGCAGAGCACTATATAAATAGGCACATCAACTGTTTGTGTATATATAGGTATAAAGGTGCGTTGGCGGGGGTGGGGGGGGGGGGGGTGTTAGGGGTAAGGGGTGACATTTGTAGAACACGCGTGTGACCATTATCGTGTTTTTATGTATTACATTGTACTGAGTCCGATGCACATACACAATATAAAAACGGTGAATGAAAAACGAAGCACACCATCGCGGGTGTATGTGTGTGTGTTATAAATTATAATATACGACGCGATGTTCTACGCTCTCTCCCCCAATATTCTACTGCAGCTCCATGTCACGGGGTGAATATCGTCTTGACACGTCTGCGGCGGTGCTTCTGCTATATTATATCGTATAGTTGATATTATTTTATATGCAGCAGGGACGGCCGCGAGTATTATTGTTATTGCTACCGATAAATATAAATAATATATATTATTGATAGGTATAAAGTATAATATGTGGATTACAAAACAAAAAAAATACGTAGTTGTGTATGTATAGTAATAATATTTTTACACATATGCTGTACGCGTCTTCTTGTATATCGTATATGCATCGATATGATATAAAAATATTTACTGCGCAGACATGGAATCAAATATGATATTACAATAATGTAGATTTTATATAACTAACCAAAATTCTTATTTATTATGACGTGTGTATGTTATAACACGTCATATTATAATAGTATATGATTCAATGATTTTAGGGTTTTAAATGTTTATAATTAATGTTAAAAAAAAAGGTGAGTAAGTGGATGTTGCTCTGGTGTACAGTAGGTTACAAGTGGGTCACTGTTTTTGAATGGTATTAAATTATAATATCGTTATTTTTGGTTATTTAATATGTGATTTCGTTGAAATTTGAACATAAAATAACTATAAAAAAAAAACTGTATGTTACTATTTTTGAATTTTTTTGGGTACCTACTTACGTGGAATCTTGCTTCAAATTTTTAATCCTTAGCTATAAAAGTTGAACATTGATCAATTTTTAAATTTTAAATTTTAAATGTTGTCAAAAATCTAACTTAAAATGCTTATAAAAAATAATTGTGCCTATGTATTTTTAATATTTTTCAACTACTATTGTAACAATATACTAGGAGTTTTCTTTAAATTTTCAAACTTTTTGACTCAACAAAATAAAATTTTATTGACATTTAAAGAACAAAAATCTAAAAAATTATAAACAGAATATGTCCGTAAACAGCTCAAAAGTAGTCAAAATATTTTGAAAACTGTATCAAGTATAGGAATTGATAAAATTAACATATTCTATAAAATTCAAGTATCTATAGTTATTCGTTTTTGAATTACAGCAAAATAAGAAAACCACTTCATAGAGTGAATATCCATTGGATATCTTAGAAAATTTGAACTTTAAACGTTCATAAAAATGTAATTTGACTCTCAGGTAGACATTTTTTTTTAAAAAAATGTAGGCAAACTTATAAGGAATCTTGAATTAAATTTTCAAATCTAAGATTTAAAAAAAAAACAATTTTTATGAATTTCTAACTCAAAATAATTTTACATTTTCGGGATTTTTAAGTATTTTGTCAAAATTTAAACTTTAAATGCTTATAAAAAAACTGTGACTACGGATTTTAATCTTTTTCAAATGTCATTGTAACAATATATTAAGAGCCTTAAATCAAATTTTCAAGCTTTTTGACCCAACGAATAAAATTTTATTGATATTTATAGAAAAAAAAATTAAAAAATTAAAAAACTGAAATTGTCCGTAAATAGCTCAAAATAAGTTAAAATATTTTGAAAAGTTTACTGTCTATATAAATTGCAGTGAAAATGCCATTCAGTGAAAATTTCATATATCTACGGTAATTTTTTTAGGGTTACACTTAAAGCCAAAAACCGATATTATCAAAAACCGATTTTGTGTAAAAATTCCCGTTTTTCCTTAATATTTCTTTAGTTTTTCCCTGCGCTTTTGAAAATTATTGAGAATTTTTACCTTCCCAATGCACCAACTAGATCCACTTTTCCATCGAACAAGATACTGAAGTTGTAAATCGAAAGCATTATTTCAACTACTTATCGTGTACACAGACACAAAAAAAAAACGCTTGCCAAGTCAGGGATCGTGTAAACTTTCTTGATTTTCAATTTTCAGACATTTATTAATTGTATGCAATATGTAAATAATAAATAATAAAAATGTAATTCAGTAATAATGAGTATAGGTGGGTAATTAAACTAAATTGAATACATGAGAGAGATCCGATATCACACCCAAGCAGTATGACAATTTGAATCCAGAAAAAAAATCATTTTAATTTTCATTTAGCGAGGTAGATTACCGAAACTGGAGAGCGGATTTTGTTGTTTTGATCTTGTTAGATTCAAATGGGCTAGGATAAGTGCAGTGAAGATTTTCAGAACGTTATGATTAATAGTTAATTCACTACAGAGCTTCAAAAATAATTAAAACACATTTTATTGGTCGTTTTTTTATATTTTTCAGCTTTAATAATAAATAGTAAATTAACGATTGAAGATAAAGTTCTGAAAATCTTCACTGCACTTCTCCTAGCCAATGTCAATCTAACATGACCCTAAATAACAAAATCCGTTCTCCAGTTTCTGTAATCTACCTTGGTAAATGAAAATCTAGCAAAAAATAACACTTTTTTTAAACTGAAAAATTAAAATAATAATTTTTTTTAAAAATGTTTATATTTCACATTTTGTATTAACTTGATAATTCCTTTTTAATGAGCTGTCAACCAACTTTTTAGCTATTATAGTTTTGGAGAAAAGTTAAAAAATAGAAATTTTGGGACTGTTCACGCCGACGTTTTTGTGGATTCAAATCGTTATACCGCTTGAGTGTGATATCGGATCTCTCTCATTAATATTTCATATTAAAGCTAGCTTAATTACCAACCTACTCATTACTAAATTACATTTTTATCATTTTTCTACTTAACACAAATTCTTGAAGTTTTAAAAATTCAGACTTTTTTCATTTCAATTACCATACTTACTGGATTAAAAATCAAGAAAGTAAAAAATAAAAAAAAAACACACATCATTGCAAAATCAATACATTCATCGCTCCGCTCAGAATCTAAAATCTAATCAAATTTCATATAATATGATTATTTTTATGACAAAAAAATTATGTGACAATTCCTGAAAAAAAAAACAATAAAGCATCAAAAGTAAATTAAAGGAAGTTTTATCTCTCTGTTTACAGTGTGCATGCGCTCTTCTCCAGCTATCATTATTATTATTATTTTTTATAATTTTCAATTTTCCAGTTAAACAACTAGAGAAAGGGTGAAATACTGAAATTGAACTTATCTGCATAATATAATATAATATAATATTTTAATTTAAAAATGAATACAAAAAAATGAATGAAAAAATGCATTTTTATTCAACCTATACAAATTCTATCCCGATAAAACCGTAGTTACACAGCGATGCTCGGTCGGGCGAGAAGGAGGACGGGGTACCGGGTTGTATCTAATTTGAAAATGAAAACGTAGCGCATAATCCTTGGTGACCGATACGGGCGAGTTTAATTTGTATTTAGGCCCTCGATGGAGGGTGTTAATAGAGAGGTCGTTATCTGTTGTACGGTCCTTTTCCCCTCTTCTTGTGTCCTGCAGCCCTATCCACCCGTATACCACTCCGCTCCATCCCCGTTTATTGACAATGCCCCGGACTTCTCGCTGTAACCGTTAGATAACGCAGAGAATGTAAAAGCCAGACTGCGCTAATTACACCACCTCCCTCCACCCGGGTACAGTATCCAGGCTCCGGACCGTATCCCAATATCCTCAGCCGTTTAGTGACGGTGGTGGTCCTTCTCCACTCCTCCTTTCTTACACCAATGCTTTGAGATCCGATTATATAATATATTATAATACGTACGATTATATAATATGTATGATATTATTATATTATTATATAGAATATACACAAGCGCTATATTGGCCACCACCGCATTCCTCCTATAACTATCATTAAGTCACTTCGCTAACTGTGTACAGAAGTTTAGATTGGACCAGAGATTGTGTATAAGAACGCGTTTATGGCATTAGAGTCTGCAAGCAGTGCGTCGAGATATGACTTCATAATATTATATTGTTAGCCCACGCGTATTTAATATTTTACAATCGAATAATGCGTGTATACATACTAGATAAATATGCAAATAAAGCTGCTCGTAATAATATGTACCTATAAACGCCAGAGCAAGTATACTGCTCTATGCTATTATCGCATAACCTACAAATTGCAATGGCCGTGGTTTTAATTTAATATACTATTTTTTACAATATAGTTATAGTGAACTCTATAATGCTTCCATACGAATTTTTACATTAACTGATGCCCATTAATTGTTTTTTTCTCATACGCACATTGGTACTATTTAACCGTATAATATATTTATAATTTAATTTTACTATCATTTTACGTTTAATAAAAATATTAAAAATGATTATGTTTATAGGGAATATAAAAACCATAATAAACCGTATAATAACTACCACTATTTAAGATTATCTTGTTATTAAAATAATAAAAATAAACACGTACCTAATATCATGTAACAGTGATTCAAATAATAATTTAATTTGTGTAAAAAAATTTTTTATACTTAAACGAACGTAGGCATACGTGCGACTTAATTTGAGTAATGTTTCACATTTTCCAATGATTATTTTATATTTTGATGTTTTTTTAAAAATAAATTTTTATTTTTAATATTTCCCACATTATACTGTTATAGTGTTGTTATTGTAAACGTTGGAATTTTCTGAAAGGAATGCATTTTTAATTATTATTAGCAATATTATCATGTTTGTACGTTAATGTAAAAAAACTAAATCACGTATAAATCTTCAAAATATAATAATGCGTTGGTCCAACAAGTTTGGAATTCTAATGAACGTGACGTATAATATACGTAGTTAAGTGTGGGATAGCGGGTGAGAAAGTGTGCGGGTCATGCCCAGGGAATTATAAAATTTAGTTTATCGGCAAGTTTGCGGCCGTCAGGTTCGAATTCCCACAAAGTGAAGGACCCTCCTTGTCTTATAGTATTATTATAGAGGACATTGAACGAGGCACTTCAATTAAGGACGTCGTATCGCACCCTCTTGAACTTACCTAGGGCTAGGATGTTTATGACGGGTAGAGGGCGGGTGGGTGTGTGCATTGACTAAATACTGTCTTGGGAAGCTCAGTGAGAGAGTAGTGTGAAGTTTTCGTTGGGTCTAGGGATTATTCAAAGTACAGAGTCGTGTCTGGCCATCCAACTTCCTGGCAAGTTTTATCCTCTCCCTTCTCCAGCACTCTTACACCGAATACTCCTTACACTGTATAAGAAAATCTTCTTATAAATTGTGTACGGATAATGGCAATTATATTAGCATCAAATAAATAATTCAAAAATGTAAATACGTTTGAAAATATGATGAATAAAAATATCACGATAGAAATAATACTATTCAATTTTAATATTTAAGAACATATAAATATGCTTAATATAATGATTTTTTTGACTATAGTATCAAAAAACAATAACAACGTTCGGCTCTCTTAACAGTCAGACGTTTTTATTGAAGTCTAAATAGTGTTCCAGTAGGGCAGTAGACATAATTCTGATACGCCGGAAATGTTTGTGGGTTCTGAGAGAAAGTGGAGTAGCCACAAATCCCACAAATGCAAACCACCACGGAGTTACTCATAATTGCCCCATATCCCCAAGAGTTATCAGTTTGTTTCAAATCTTATAGTTTAATTAAGGCCCGATGCCAGTGTTTCAAATTTTCCGCAATTCTATAAAATTTTATATTTTAGTTGCCACTTTAATTATAATACTTTTCCACTAATCTACTACCTGATACCTATTTAGAGGGATTGATATAAGGTTTATTATATCGGATAAAAATGAATTCACGGCAGAGACGGAAACCATTTCGAATTTTAACGGTTTTTAGTTTCGGTTTCAAAAAGGATTTTTTAAATTTATCGGTTTCAAGCATCATGGTTTTTGAAAACTTTCAGTTATGGTTTTGAGAACGGTTTTTTAAAACGTTGTTTTTAGTTTCCAGTAATAATTATAGACCTGCTTTTTATTATTTATTAAGGGCCAAGGAGTAAGGACGTGAGACAGGATACAGATATTTTGGCCTCTTATTAAGGAATTGTTAGGAATATATATATACTTAAAAAAGGGATATATTATATAATAGTATACATATATTTTTAATAACATTGGTCATTTTTATCACCAATAGCCTATAGGAAATAAATAATAATTCAAAAGTAGTAACATAATAACATATTACGGACATATTTAAATACAATATATTTCTATGCTGGTTAAACCGGTTTCTGTCCATGCTTCACGGGAATAATATTCTCAGGCCTTGTAGAATTGTCGGATTTTGATAACTATTTGTTTATCTGAAAGAAGAAGACTTCCTACAGGCCGTATCAAACTCCAATTTTTATTATATTTCAAATAATTGTATAGTATAATTTATACAAAGTAACACTTAAAACTATTTTATTTTTGAAGACATATTATAAAGTTAGAGATTAAAACATTGAAAAACGGAATTCAATGTGGCCTGTAGAATATTTCTCTCTATTACTTAAAAAAAAATTATAAAATTTGGTTGATTTTACAGAACATGATAATTATTTCAGTAGAGCGTATTTTTGTGTACACGATTACATTGGAACCTTAAGTACTTACTATTATTATATATTTATAAATAATATATAAAGCAACTTATTTTTGGACACTAATAACTAAAGGAAAACTCTTATACATGTATGAAAACGTTATTATTTAATAAATTACTCACCGATTGTATTATAATTAATAAATAAGTAGGTAATAATTACCTATTAGAATAAATTATAAAACGTGTGAAACATATATTGAAGATATTATATAAATAATACGAGATTCAACATTTCAGTTAGTTTTTAATTTAAAATGATACCGTGAAAGACGAAAAGTGTGATACCTGGCAAATTATTAAAACAAATATATATTTTGTAGAATCGTATTTTAAGTATTACTTCCCGCACGTGCAACACATTTATGACACTATTGACACAACCACCCATCATGTAAACAGATATTATTACAATATGTTTTTAACATTTATTTAATAATTGAAATCATAAAATGATTATAATACTTAATACGTTTGAAATTATGAGCATTTTATAATCACATGTATTATCTACTATAGTTTTGTTTTCCAATATCTGTTTGGTCAAGCAAAAAGGTCATTTAAATGTTAGTCTTTAAATATGTATTAGATACATGCATCCTAATTTTTATTTTATCAATAATACCTACATCTGTTTTTTGATTTCTATATAAGAAGAAAATTCGTTTCATATTCATAAACCATTTGAAAATTAAACTATTAAAATCGGGTTTTAAATTAAGGTTAATGAACTCTAGATTTTTCGAGAAATTTTTAGTTTAGATATTTGTAATATTAACAATTTGAACATAAAAATAGATAAACACTTCATTAAAACTTGTATTGTGGTTTAAATAATATTCATCATGCTTTGTTATCTTTATTACATTGCGCTTCGTTATTTTCATACAGTTAATGGTTTTAAAACACATAGTAATTATTATACTTTAGAAATAGTTAGATTATTATAGGCCGAATCAATCTTTATTATTATTTATTATAATATTTTTAAAAATATTTTAAGGGCATCGTTTGTAACTTAATAAATTTATTGTATGGTATTTTTATATTTTAATTAATTTATAGAAATTTAAATTTTACATAATAATATGACTTATATAGTAATATAGTTTTAATTTCACAAAATATACATAAGTTTAAAACTTTATTTTGAATATTTAAAATATTTTTTTGTGAAAAATCGATGAAACCGTATGTTAACTTTAATCAGATTTTTTCCCTTTTTGTGTCTATACTACCTATATTTAACTTACAGAATAATAATTATTATTGCTGAAGTTTTTTTTTTCCAAAGGTATAAATAAACCCTGAAGTTTTTATTTAAATAAAAAAAAAATGAAATATTTTAAGCTAACTATCCGGAAAAAATGTTTTCACTTTAAACCGTTTACCGTCGGGACATGCCAATGTTTCCCCCGCAGCCGACGGTTGTTTACCAGGTCGTGAATCCACATGAGATGCGGGCATTAAAGGGACGCCAGGGGTTTTGCCCAAGGATGAGTAATTAAGCTGAGCGTTTAGCGGGTGGGGGTAGAGGAATGAGAGGATACACACGTATTCCATGTATGAGAAAGGGTTATGTGCCGACGAGAGGGAGAGAGCAAGAGAATAAAATGTGAAAAAAATAACACACATATATAACAATATTAAAAGCTTCAATTACACATTATGGGAAAAAAACATTTGGGTTGGAATCCTCGCCGTGCCTTGAATATGAATCTTTTCACGGTTGATTTATTCTTGTGAGGTGTAATGTCATTCAAGATATAGTTTTATGTAAATCCCGGTTAAACGGGGAAAAAAAAATAATACCGAAACTGAATAATACCCACCCAGTGTATTTTATTTTTTCATCCCCCGGTTACATTTTTTTAACTACCGATTGTTGTTTAAAGTGTAGGGTTTAGTTTTAGGGCACGCAACTGGCCGTTCTCAGTTTTGGGGCTTTAATATCAACGAAACCTCGTAGATTATACAGAAGTATACAATTTTTTTTTTTTACTTTCTGAACGCGTAAAGGTTGTTCTTGCAGGCTAAAAACGTATTGTTCATGTGTGCTTTGTTATATTTCTTCCATTCAATAATAAATGTTTATTTTTTTTTTAAACATTTTTTTTTTATTATTCTCTAAACAGTAAGTTACAAAACATTATATAACTACTATGATATTATTATTATTCGAACCGGTGATAAAATTTTACTGTGACACGCGTACGTATTATGTTATTTTTAATACATAAACGTTATGAAAAATGTGATAAATTAAAATAAAATATGTAGCATGAAAATATTGTATATTATTATTGTATCATTTGTTTTGTAAAAATTATTTTATTTCTTTATTTTACAGTCTAGACCGTAATTTTTCCATCCATATGATTTTTAAATCTGTATAGTATAGATATATACGACTGCGAAATGTGTAAAAAAAAAATTGCATTTGTCTCATTTATTTTGCGAATGTTTAATAGTCATCCTCCGGTTCTTTTTATTTGAACTATAATATACGACCGACTTGCTGCATTAAAATTATAACATCGTATTCGTCATTGTATTATAACTCAAGTAACGTTTGGCGATGAACTACCCTACCACCTCGCCCGTCGTATATAATAATATAATAAGTAAATATGAACGAGATTGTCTTTGCGGCCTCCCCGGGACTATCTGAACGCCGAAATCTTTATTTACGAAGACCCGCTCGCACACAATCGCAGCCGAATTACTCGGTTCGTGTTCACAACCACACACACACACATACATATTATATTCTCGGTTGCGTCCTAAGTCCCAGAGCATTCATCACGAGCAGCCGCGCCGCGACCGCGATAATCGTTTCTATGAATAAATTAAAACGTACCACGTATTATTGCATGAAACCTGGATAAGTGTCGGTGGTATATATAAGGACGACGGGAACGCCACTTCGGCGGGAATGACGACACGATGGGGGTGGCAAACCGAGATAGACATTCTGACATTCTGTGTGTGTGTGTATATACGCACCCAATCGTTTTATATGTATACGCGTGGTTTCTTGGGTAATATAGTAAACTACCCTCAGCCTCCACGGCGGCGGCAGATCATGTATTATTAATGGGTGTCGGTGCTGCAAGGTGCAGTGTGTGTGTGTGTGTGGAAAAATGGACAGGAGGAGTATAAGTCACCGTCGCCGTAGACCCGCGGATTACGCGCATAAATGTGTGTATATATATACGTATACACACGTAGTTTTGCGCGGGTCTAACGTTATATACACGGTTTTTATGAAAAATGCATTCGACCCCTGCCAGAAGTGATATAATATAAATAAACGTATTATTTACGGAACCCCATATAACCGATGGAAGAAAAAAACGTGATAAACAGGATAATAAAGAAAAATCACAGGAATATAAATGGGGATTAGCCCGGGAGGGGCGAGTTCTTAAAATTTTTTTATGGTTCCTATACTACATTTTTTCTCCAAATCGTATACATATAATTTTTCTTGTTATAGAATAAAAAATAAATTTTATAGTTTTTATATTATAACATATTAATAAACTTTATCAACGACATAACATACCTATCTATAATCAATTATAATAACAACACAAACAAAAATGTATGCCCTACTTTTTATTAATACATTTTTCAATTATAATTATATTATATTTCCTGAAACTAAAAATGTATTTCGTTATGATAATACGCTTATAATTTTAATATGAATAGTTAAAAAAATTGTTGTCTGCAGTTTATCGTTTGAGAAAAATCCTTGTACCTAATTTAATTCATAAATACCGATATGAATAAGATACCTATACATTTTAAATAGACGCTAATGTATAACGAGTATAGGCATTGAATTGAAATTGGCGAATCAAAAAATATTCAAACTTTTCTACTCAATTAAAACTTTTTTATAATTTCCTGACTTCAAATTGACATATCGTTAGCTAAACGTTTTCACACTTTTCAGTTGTATAAAAAGATGCCTGTCCGATTATACCTATTTTGAACCATGGTTATTAATTTAACACAGCCTAACCAGCTATAAAATATACATACATTGTATAAATGTGTACACGCGTTATGAGAGCTGATATCGTAGGGCGAAAAGAAAACGGCGTGATTTACATCGCATCCGGTTTCCGGTTCGGCCGGACGCGCGAGTCCGTGACTTTTATGTGTACTCCCGCAGCCAGGCGTACAGGCGTATATCGCCACCTGAATCGCGGGGGCTCGTAAATCAGCGGTCGGAACAAAGCTCGATTATTGTCACTGGAGATATCCCCGAACAGCGTGGAAGGGTCATGCAAATTTGGCAACAGTAGCCGACTGCACAACACTTCCGCGTGCACAGATAACGAGCGCACATTCGCGGACACCGCCATATAAACCCACGAAAATTAATACATTTAAACTTGTGGCGAGGGTGAGACAGACGACCATAAAAAAACACACACGAAACAAAAACAGAATACCCTATTTGGTCAGTCGCGCGCGGCCACAAATCTCGGCGCGTCTATCTAAACAAGTTATCTTGGTCGTATATTTTCTTGGGGTCTGACAAAAAGACGTCCGGTAAAATCGAATTATTTATGATTTATTCACATTTGCCGGACCTCGGCGTTATAAAAATATAAAAGGGGGAAAAAGTGATTTTCTTCCAGAAATACGATGGTAAAAATTCTGGTGGCGGCAGTGCTAAAAAACCTTTAATCGTACGAGTGTACGACACATAAATACGTTTTACCAGTCTGCACTCGTTACAAAACGCGAGTTTCGATCAAATTTTCAAATCACGTTACACAGCATAAGATAAAGTACTTTACATCATCAAAAATTAGGAAACTTCTATTAAATATAGAAGTATCGAATGCGAAGATAATATTAACAAATATTAAACAAATTCATATCCATCCACGTAATACTTACAATAAGTTAATATTATCTACTTTATTTTATAAATAGATCCAACAATATTTGGTATTCTATTAGAGTTAATATATTTTTTATATTTTATATTTATTTTATTTATATTCTTTATATTTTATATTTTATTAAAACATGTAAATATTCTACTCATTATACGATCTTATAAAGTTTTCAACTCCCATATAATAAATAAATAAATAATATTATATAGGTGAAGAGAAATTTATTATCACTAATACAGAACGAATTGTAGCTCTTGGTTAATCCGTCGGACCTAATCAGACGTACACGATTCAGACACGAAAGCATAATATTATATAATATAATATGATATAATTTATAATGTAATAATATCGTACATACGACAATAATATTATTATGTACGGTCGTCGAAAGACGCGGCGGCCGAAGCTAAATATTATGTCGCGAAAACCGCAACGGCTCGCGAGACGAAGATGTCGCTCGACTTATTCGGCTCAATACCGCAGCCCCAAGACGCGGTTTTCCGTTCACGAACACACTATTATATATATAGCAATATATTGTTATAATCCTTAATCCGAACCGATTCATCGGGCGCCCGTGCGCAATAATTTAATTTTCCCGTATGATATCGGTCGGTTTTCTCTCTCGCCACACACACGCGCTCGCGTTTATATTATAATATATTAATATATATTATGTGTTATTGTGTTACATTACGTATATGCACACACAGTGCGTCACGTACTTGTGTGGGTGTACGTGGGTGTGTGTGTGCGTTATTGTAGATTTTAGATTTGAACGACGGTAGCGCACGGTGTTGCGGCGTGTCCCGGGCTAAATATAACATTAATTAAACGAATTTACGCAATAATTCAAGTGCGCCTGACAGTTCACTAATAGTGCCGGGGACTCGATATATATGCACGCGTAATGTATATACGACACACGTACATTACACAGGGACAACGACGACGACGACGCCATCGGCTGCGTTTTCTCTCTCCTCCTCCGAACACCTAAAACTCACCCCCGCCCCCTGCACCGTCGCATCCCCTGCCACCCGAGTCAAAACTTACTGGGACAAAAATATACGCTTATATCTATATACGTATATATTATGTACTTATTACTTATACGTGTATAATGTATATAATATATATAATATATACCTACGGGTGTGCACTGCACCGTTTCCGCCGCCGCGGCGTGTGTATATAATTAATAATGTAAAGGTTTCGCCGTTCGATAGGGTTCGTGCTTGGAGTAATGCGTGCCATGTACGTCTTGGGTCGATGGACGGACGAGTGAGAAGGGGACGGGCTTCTCTAATTAACCGGTGGGAGATTCAAAGTATATGAACTCCAAGACGCACTATATATCGTACGCTGTTTTTCTGCGCGAGTGGCGCCTATACGAGAGGGGGGTATTCAAAAAATTACAATAGCTATGTGTAGGTATTATATAGTATCGAAGTCATAGCCACAGAATGTCAGAGAACATATTTGCGAAATGCGGTTAATGTCGATATTATAATGATATAATTAACAAATAAATAATTAAATAACTAATTAAATAAATAATTAATATATACTTTAGTTACGCGTCATACCTGAGGGCTGAGGGTACTGAAACATGAATCGGATTCTATAATAAACGACACTGCTATAATCAATATTTTGAAATACTTATTTTTTTTATTCTTTCGTGTGTATATTTTTAATAAATCTCATTTAAATAAAGTTTTTCTTTACTTTTTTTGTTGTTAAAGGATAATACCAGTGATTTCAATATAAAAAACTGACAATAAAAGACGTATATTTACAGACATATATTTTACCTATATAACCAAAATAAAATAAATGTGTACTTATTTATATTATATAATATATTAGAATATAAATTACATTTGTACTCTACATTCATATTGTTTTTTTCTTAGTCTCAAGAGCGTTATCTTTACGTAATCACTTAAAATAAAATGAAAAATACTGATATTGATAAAAATGCTGTATACCTAATATATAGGTGAAACTTTCATTTTGAAGAATTCAAACATTCTTTTCCTAAAATATTATTAAGATTTTAGTCCTTGGCTCTCGGGTTAATGTGCATTCAACAGTATATACTATATACTTTGATTAAATGGAATAAAAATATATTTTTTTTAAACAATCCTTCAATAATATAATATAATTTAATCGAATTTCTATTAATATTTTAGTGAACACAAAATGCAAACAGATTTTATTTTTATAAGTAACTAAATCTATATTAAAATAATTTTTTTTTTCCAGGTGAGTGTCTCTATTTCTTTACTAATACAGCAGCCTTATATTGTGAGTACCTATATTATAATACTATATATATTTATTATTATGTATTAATTAAATTCTTATATGTATAATATAAATCTTATAAACCTATGTAAAATGTGAAATATACACGATATAACCGAGAACTGAATCTGTATTAGTTAATTATTATTAAATTTGATCGATGAACCATACTTTTCCGGCTGTTTGTAAAATATATTATCATGTATTTTATTCGAAAACAGCGAGTTTAAAATACTTTGATATTATTACACGTGCTTAACGTGGTTGTACGAATGTAAAAAGTTTATTTCCTATGTATAAAATAAGCGTACCTACCTATGTGGTTTTTTTTTATCTTAAAGTAGATTTACTACTGTCGTTTAGTACCTATATATGTTAAATTGAAGCATTTTCTGGAGATGGTGGCGGTCGATGGAGATCGATAACGGTGGTTTTATCCTCCTGGGGAGTATTCAGTTATTCGCAGTAAACGCCAAACGGCGGACACACGCACCCACACACACACATAGATCCCGTGTCATTTATACACGTTATTTACAGGGTCAAACAAACGTACCGTAAACGAGAGGTTTCCGGTGTGTAAAAGTGTAGAGAGACAGAAAAGATTTATATATATATGTATATATATATTATATACGTGGAATAAATATAGGGGATAAGGTGTACTTCGATTGTAGTCTAAAAGTCAGAATAGTCTCTCACTCGGCGTTTGGTTCATTTGCGTTCACTCTGGTCTGAACGTCCGGTCCACGCAGCCGTCCGGAAACAACTATAATTTTTCACTTTAAGCTCAAGCCCCTCCATTTGGGGAAAAAAAAATCGCGATAATGTATGTCTACATATTATATACATAGAGCTCCGTCGTTATCTCTTGACGCTTTTGGTATGTCTGTTATCGCAAACCCTTCGAATTACGGTCATTTTTTTGTTTGAGTCCTGTTTCCCACAGGGAATTTTGCTCTACCCATTGGCCAATCCTGAATCAATCTCCCGTCATCCGACAGGGGTGCGCATATATTATGTACAATTGCCCGAAAACAACATAATATCGCCATTTGATAATAATCTTCTGTAATAATCGTGCAGCCTCGTTACATAGACTTAAAGTGAACATGTGCTGAGTTTTCGAGTGTTAAGATGTTATAACTGTTAATTAATGTTAGAAGCTTCCTGTAAAATGGAAGTATAGCTACTAGGTAAACTAATTTATAATTAATTAATTTAATTTCTCATTTTCAATTGTTTCGAATCTTGTATCCTTGACTTTATACGACCGTGTTTAACTTGCCTTATTGAAGTTTAAATGTTGTTCAAACGCTTAACTTTATATGTAGATACTTGAAGATTTCCTTTAGAATAAGTATGAGAAATTAATATACAGATTGTTTGATGTTCTGTGTTTGTGCAAGCAAACCCCTTTATTAAAGTGGTCTTCACTATTGCCATTAATGAGAATTTTGCCAGTTAGAAGTGGGGAGAAAACTAAATGAAAATACTCATTTATCAGATAATAGTCAATTGTACGACGAAATTATAAAACAAACATAATAATATTGTATCATACAAATATTAACTGTAATAAATACAAGACGTGTAGAATGCACATATTAAGATAAGTATAGATATTATAAAAAACCTCAGACAACAAACTTTGACAAGCTATGTGTATGCCTTCTAATAAAAAATAATATACTATTATAAACATTTAGTAGGTATTAATAGCATTGATTTCTTTATACAATTGTAGATAAAATAAGCTAACTTGCACTAATTAGAACTTACACAGAACAATATTATATTCAAAGATAAAATTTCGAATAAAACAGGATCTAAAAATGATTCGTAATAATACTGCGATAATATCAGTACATTCAATTAAAAAGTTATTTGATTATTTGTTGGATACATCATACATAGGTATCTATTATATATTATATTTATGCTAACCTAATGTAGCATATCAAACATATTGTATTAAAATGTCTTACTAGATAGAAGGATTCGGATGTTACTAACCTGTTATTGAAAAGCACTGAAAGTGAGTTGTTTGTTCAATAAGGGATGTGCGATGAAGTGCATACAGTAGACCAATTTATTTTTGTCAATCAATGTGTCAAATACACCAGTTTACAATTTCTAGTGAATATATATACTTTACCGATTAAGAGTTTTTTTTAAATATTACAAAAGTCTACATTATCTGAAAAATTATGTAATATTTTATTCTAATATATTAGTAATAATACAGTATAAATAAAATCTAAAGATAAAATTCGCAGAATAATAAAAACTAATGATAGTTAACGTTATCGTATTAATTCAGTACAAGTATATTAATATTAGTAGGTATATTGTAACAAAAAGAGATACATAATTTCCATTTTTTAACTTTGGCAAATAAATTATATCGTCTTTTAATTATTCTTCTGGTTAGATCGATTAAATAACAAATAGCTCATTACAGTTTATTAATTTTACAAAACTATACGAAACATCAATGATATTATATTATATTGCAAAAAATTATAAATACTTGATATAAAAATAAAACTTTTAATACCATACATCTCTATAGGTATTTATTTTAATACTATACCTAAGCTATTTATAATCTGACACTCGTCTATTTTATTAGGTAGACTTTAGGGACAGAACCTATTTATTATTTATAATGCTTTGTACTAACTGAACAATTCAGCTGTCCGACATTATGCAAACGAGGAAAACTGGGAATTATCGATTAATTGTATAATTATACAGATAACTAAGCAGTAATTCGGTTTGGTATACATGGACTTACGTTTTAATCGAACCACAGTTTTTAATGGGCACATAAATTACGAGTTTAAACCTTCATTAACCCCTGGCGCATGGTTAACGCCAATCTGCATTTTTTTTGCTTGGCGTTTTTAGGGTTGCTAAATAATCTTTTTTTCAACAGTCAAAAAGCGATTTATATTTCATACCGTTTCCAAGCATTCTTTTACATCTCACTTGTCCAATTATCGTATGAAGCCAAACAAACAAAATCATTGCATGTGTAATTATGTTTTGTGAGTTTTAACATCACATAATCATTTTTTATTTGTGTTACCTCAGGATTGATTGAGGTTTATTAAGAGGCTTAATATTATTTAATAGCATTTGCTTGTTTTGGATTACAAAATTTAGTGTTTACTGCTATAAACATATATAATTGGTTTGATTGAGTATAAGCATAATTATATAATTGGTATACATTTCACTTATCTCGGCTCATTTAAATTATTATTATTTTTTAATTAATTTATGCAAATACAGATTTATGTATATAGTATATATTTACTCTCTGTGACTGTGTTTAATAATTCAGTGACGATTTTACTAAATAAAGAAAGGATGCGATTATAAAGCAATTAATTTACATTTACGTTGCTAATGCAATTTAAATGGGAACAGGAAATGGTCTTGGTGGATAATTGATTACACTTGAATTATTCTATGCTGCGTTGAACTTTCAAATTATACACTTATCAAAATCTACTTTTAGCTTGAACGGTTTATGCATATTCAATTTGTCAATAATGGTTATTTAAGTTGTTTCAGAGTTTATATTAGGTATTATTTAGTTCTTCCTCAACTAAGTAAATATCAATATGAACGATTTAAATAATGTTTTATTTTAGTTTAATTGAATAATATATTTTCGATTCAATGGATTCAAAGTTCTAACATGCAGTTTGTGTTGTTTTTTCACAATATAACAATATAATTTACACAATATTATATATATAATATTTTATATATTATACAATATTAATATATTATAGGACATTATACAGCCGTCCTTGCACGAACCCTATACATACTGGTGAATATTAATATACTAATATTAATTTACCTTTTATAACAATGTGCTCGAAACCTGTCGAGTGTATGAGGTCTTATGAGGATTTGTTTAATTACTTCGCAGGAACACGAGGTCCAAATAACCACCGCCGACGTGAAAAGGTTGGGGCGATTTCGCGTTGCAGCCTGTGATATCCGATACGAGAAAAGCCGGTCCAAAATTCCTGTCTCCGTTTACATTGGGAGTTAATTAATCATATGCTCCCCTTTAACGTGCCATAATGTTATTACCCAGCGAATCAGCCAACGTCAACTAGTGGAAATTTAAACAAAAATAAAAATAGGAAAACCAAACCCCGTTTTAATAACACCCTTGATTTCATATTGCAAAACAAAATGAAGTTAGTTCCTTTCGAGATCACGAAAGAAATTGTTTTATGTGCTGCACTCATTGCATATTTACATTAATATTAACGTTTTAACTTTTCTACTTGAATATTATATTGTGTAAATCCTCTTCTCTCTCTGATCATATATGGTCAACACTCTTGTAGGAATTTTAATTAAATAATAGAAAGTGCATTACAAATATATCTACATATTATACCTAATATTATTTGTTAATAAACGAAGAAACGAACAAAATGGTTTTGATTAAAAATATAAAACATTTTCAACGAGATTCATATAACTACCTGGAATATAAATAAAAACTTTTAAAAAAGAACTTTGTACGAACATACGCATAAAGACTATATTATAGAATATGTATTATGAATGAAGAATATTACATTTTAGATATTTGATTCATGATTTATTATAACATTTTGAAGATATCACATTTTAAACTTAACTTATGTTTGTTTTGTTTATTATGTTTGTGTATATTTATTCCTAAACCTCAATTAACATTAGTACCTACCTAATTAATAATCATTTTTTTTTTAAGTAGAATATAAAAATGTGTTATTATTGTTATACTTACGTTTAAAATGTTATATTATATTTAATATTAATATTATTAAGTAATATAATATCTACATACATTTATATTATTATATTAGTCATTAGGTAATATGGGTACTCGCAAAACAAAGTGAATTTATTCTCGTAGTGTTCGGCATATACCTACTCGTATTGGTTCTGATATTTATCAAAAATACGATACAAAACAATGTCCAGACAAACGACATAGGATTTGCTGGACGGGATATGTTTAGGGATTTGTGCAACGGATTTACGTCGGAAGGATCAAGAGTCTAACTAAGAATAATAGTGGTGCTGTGACCATCGGACAATCTATGTTATTATTTTTCATTATTTGTACGTGCGTAAATTGTCTCGGAGGGAAAAAATGCCATATTGTAAAATAACGAAGAATTCCGCGTAATACAAATAGTTTCGGATATTGAACTGGTGACCAAATAAAATATTATCACTACATACCTACTTGTCTATTTATTGTTTTTCACCTTTAAAAATCAAAGTCTTTTGATTAAAATAAAAATGGAAAAAGATCTCTAAAACAAATAATAAATATATAGGTATTATAATATATTACTTGTGCTAACCTATTAACGTCACTAAAATAAATTTAAAAATAATAATAGATACAACAAATTAATCAAATTATTATATTATGTTAAAATATTAATAGCAGGGCCGACCTAAATAACAATAATTACACTTGCACAGAAAAATGTATTACAATTTGTTTCATTGTTTGAGTAAATATTAGTTTTGCTATAAGAATAAATCTTTCAAAATGCTATTGTTTTTCATTTTAACTGTTAAATATAATTCATCTTCAATAATAATATTTGTACACTCAATTTTCCATTATAGTCACCAAATCGGGGATTTATTTTTCAACAGAGTGTGTATAATTTGTATATTTAGCTGGTGGGATACAAGACAAAACCATAGATTAGGACGTTGAATTCTCCGTCAAAAGCGACAACACTCAAAACAATGGAGCATCGTTATAACCACGTGTGATTATACAACATAAATATTATATTATTTGAATATAATATTATACAAACGTGAATAATGATGGCCGTCCAAGGTATCCTTCATAATATGATTTTTAATGACCCCCTGCAGGTTGCAAACATAGAGAATTTGGGGTTATAATATATTTTATTCGTTTAGTTCTTATTCAAAGAATTTAACTCATTGTAAGGATTTTACATTTTTATGAAGTTTTTCGATTAATATCTTAGAGTTGTATAATTATTGGTGATTAATATTTAAATTTTTACTTTTAAATACAAACTGTTAATAGTGAACTTTACTGGAATGAGGCAATACAATAGTTTAAAAAAAACACACAATCATTTTTCAAATCGTTTATGAATGTTGAAAATTTTAACTTAATTACACTAATATTCATACCATCAACATTATATTCAATTTTTTTATCAAATTTGAATTAATCAAAGATGTATAGTTATTACCTAACACTAGGTATACCTTTTTGAAGTTATTATTTACTATAAAATCACAAATAGATTGTAGGATATCACAATTTTCGTTTAAGTACAGTTGTTGAAATTAGAAAACAATCAACTGCAATGAATTTAATAATATGTTATGGTCAACTGTAGTTGTTCAAAATTATTTTTGGAAAGCGATTATATTTTAGTATATCAGTATTTACCATTGCTCAGAAATTTCAAATAACAATTATTCAACAATGACTTGCACCGGGGACCCTATCTGTAGCTTTTTGAATTTTTAATGTCTATATTCTATAAACTTGGAACTGAATGACAATCCAATTAAAACGAAAGCCACACAATACACACGTCCATACATGCGGCACGGCGTTAACATTACCGACGTGTGACATGTGTTGTAGTAGCCATTGTATACACCGCTTCTCGTAATAAACTATTCAACAGACGTCGTGTAAGAAAATATTGTTTTTGAAACATTGATAAACTGACTAGGTATATAAACAATATGGATATAGACATTAGACGGTACCTACATACTTAGCAGAGAACCCCATTATTCGTTTTAATGTGTACTACATTACACACACACACATTAATATATTATATACAGTAAATATGTTGTATAATAACTGCCAGCTATCACTATTTTAATCAACCACTACAAACTGCGAGTGTGATAAAAAATATATATTTAAAAAAAAGAAGAGAAGTAGAAGACACGTTTAATAAGACATACATATACATACTTATTATTGGTTATAGGTATTTTCAATAAACACGCACTTAAAACTGTCAACTAGTAAACGAAAAAAAAATATGAATATCTCTAGCACGTATTATTTTTAAATCGTCCGGCGAGTTATGACGATAACTATATTAAACAGAAAACAGAAATTCTTATTCAAATTGTTTAGACATATTATACGTATACGCTGTATAGTGCCTATAATGTAGCTATACCTATTATTATTTATTTGCGTACGCAGAGTATGTATACATTTTACCACGATACACGAGTATTCAATTATAATTTTCGAACAGTTTTCTACTATATCTAAGCACCAATAAACGGACAAAATAGATAGATTAATTAAAAATATTTCAATATGAAAAGTGAAATTGATAAAAACATAACGACTTAGATATTGGTCATAGTATCTACAGCTTTTTTTTATAATAATATGTACCTGTACCTATAATATAGTTGGTCAACGGATTCGAAAAATGATTGTATACTACGCATAGTATAGGTAATATATTATTATAACATTTTGTATTAGGTACGTATCTGACTATATTAACTTCCTACCAATTGCTATCATATGTTATAATAATATTAAATTACCCATATCAATATGTATTGTATATTATAATTTATAACCTTTATTACCATACTCCGATTTGGTTGATAGCAAAGATAATAATATAGGTACCTATAAAATAACTAAATTATAGAAATGATAGTGCTTTAGACAGTAGTGTATAAGCGTATAACGAGGTAGGTATTCCGACATACCGCTTTAAAATTTATGACTTTTAGTGGATTTTTTATTCTGTTTTATTTTTACCGCACACTATAATATGTATGTATAATATTATCTCACGGTGATTCATGCACTGCCGTTATGCTCTGAATATATATACAAGACACAGCACATATCGTATACGAGATATTGTAACCAACTATACGTTTTCCACCCCTAGATCCAAATCGAACGCATAGGGAATAACGTGACTTTTCGAAAGAAAACGCATTATGGAAATGCCGAAAACATAAAAGAGTTTTTCTCTCGTGTTCTAAATGGTTATTACATATACGAGATAAACGTTAAGAGGACGCGTATATATTTACCGGGGTAAAATAAAAATAGAAAAACGATCCAAGCGGGGTGGGGGTAGTGGCTTTTGCGGAAGGGGGTGAGTGGGAGGGGATAAGGGGCCGAGATGAGAAAAAAATAGTCACATACGGGATGAACTGACGTGGGCTGAGAAGGCGGGGGTGTCGATAAATCACCCAAAGTTTGTTTTGTTCGTGACCGCCGACGCGGCCGCACCGCGATCGGTTTTTCTATTATCATAATCGAGTTAAACTCCCGGAACAACCTACCCCCACATCGCACCACCTCTCTCCACCATAATACTCTGTACCATGATATTATAACCGTGCGTGGTCGATCCATATGAATGAACCCAAGTGTGTGGGGAACGGTCATTTGATATTGCGGTCGTATTATCTATATAGACAACCCTGCACTATATAGGGATGGCGCCCTAAAAGAGATAGTGGCTACATATATTATATGGTCGAATTTCATCGTGATGTATTTGTATTATATATATGTACCACGTGGCTAAAGACCTGAGAGAGTAATGATGTGTCCGACATAAAGATAATCATATGACGCATTGAATTTAATAATGTAACACGGTCGAGTTTGACGACAATAAAGCACCAAACAACGATTTACGCAAGAAAAAAATGTATTTAGAACATTAACGTTTGCACGAATTTGTGAGCCGAGCGACATGTATACGGTCGTGCCACGTATATAATATAAAAGTAATATATTATTTTAATAGCATATTATAATGTTTAACAATAATTTCACGTTCCGTTGAAATAAAATCACATCGCGAGCGTATATTCTTTAATATTTACAAACATTGAATTATATAATATACTTTTAAAACACTCGAGTTGTTCTTAATAAGTACTTTAAAAAAAACAAATCTTTATGAATTCCATAGAACTAACGAAGCCACATAAAAAAAAAATTAAAAAATGACATAATTTTCATTTGTCGAAAACATTGCTTTCAAATAACACATAATTGGTTAAGTCTACGCGTTATTCAGACCGTTGGCGTTTTAATTAACTAGAGTTAATTGCTCAACATTCACTTAAAAAAAAAATATAAACATTATTTTTTAAACATTCCGAATGAAATGTAATCGCACGTGTCCTATATAGCAATATAATATATACTGCTAATTATTTCTTCAGTGGCCGTTTATAAACAATATTAAAGACGTTTATGTGGTAATTATTTCGTTCCGACTTGTGGGTACACGACGATAATAATATATTTAATTTATTGTCATACTTACTAGATATTGATATAATTTTAGATGGTAAATACTAAATTGTAAATTATTCAATAAATCCAATGTAGGTTATAATATACATTATACAGAAAGCCACGAAGAGTGGAAGACATTTTTGTTCGTGGCCACCATATACTTTATGCACATTTTTGTCGGATGTGGATATAGAGTTTAGGTGTAATAAATTGTGAGTTTTTATTTTACAAATTTAACATGGTTCAAGTCAGGTACCCTGTGTTGAAAAAGCTGTGGAGGTCGATGATGTCGTACAACGTTTGACTATCGGATCTGAAAAATGCTTTGCATCACGTGAGTGTGAGGCTAGGTTAGTGTGCAGCGGCATAACGGCTACACCCCGATTCCAAATTTGCAGACGAGTTTCGTAAATGAAGTATTTTTAACGCTGCATCGTAGGTCTATCATAAGGTAGTTCTTTTTTTCGTAGTCGTCAAAATTTCATGAGGTCTCGGAGACCACCGCCCTCACTCATGCTACCACGATGAATGACCGTTCACAATTATTGCAATGGTAATATAGCTATTAGCCAATAATGGCAATGCGACGTGAAATCAGAACAGGAAGTGACCGGATTTCGGGGTGAAACCCCACTGTTATCTTTTTGTCGCGGTGTCACGTCACATTCTCCTTCTCCCCCCCCCTAGAAAAATATACATCCACCGTAGTAAAAATAACCGCAAAGTCATAAACCGAAAGCGACACGATTAATTTCGTCGACACGACACAGTTATCTACATGTATATATAGACGTGATGACAACAATACGACACACACACAACGCGTTCTCAGCGTCAGGGCATACACACATATATTACGTGTAAAATATACTTAAAGATATTATTATTATTATTACGCCGTGACACTACCAGTGGCGCGCACAATGACGACAAAGTGCGTTTCGGCTAGCTTATCTAAACGCATTCCGCTACATTGGGCACGACACGCGCCCAGCTACGTCAAACCACCCCCTCACGCGCACGTCGCTGTGGTACACCACCGCCGCCGCTCCAGTTTTCTTCACCCACCCCTCACCACGTCCCGGTCTATAGTGACACGAATGAAAAATTCGACTCGATTACCCTTTTACACACACACACACACACTCATATATAGAAGGTATTTAATTAAAAGCCCCTCGAGTTAAACACGCGCTCTTTCACTCACTCACTCTATCTCTCTCTCATACGCGGCTGATATTATATTATTATTATTATATACAAAAACGACATAATAAATTTTAATAATTACCGCGTCGTGGGACGGCGGGGGTGGCGCGCGGTGATGCCTCCGTAATAATTACCGCTTGCCGGATTTTCGCGGTCTATAGGGCTGTTGTTGTTGCTGTTGTCGTTATTATTATGATTATTATTTTGCTTTTTTTTCTGTTTCTGTTTGTGAGAGGAGACGCGTCGCATAGTATGACGACGGTGGGGAGATTCCGCCACGCGACTTTACGCCCGAAAAATATATCAAAGATAACGATGACGTATATAATATACCGTTTATACACATACTACATAGTATCACTATCGTTGTATATACTATATAATACGTCGTGTATAATAATTAAAATATGTATAAAATATAATATATTATTAATAAATATGTATTATATAATAATATATATATAATATATTGTATCCAGCTGACTTTAACCACAATAATGGTTTATTCAATAACATTGTTACAGCGACCCGTTAAGTCAATCAGATTAGCTTTTATACGCCAATCCGAAACAATGTGCTGGAGGGTAATATATGTCATATTCATATAATATAATTTATGTATAATATGTGTGTGTGTGTGTGTGTGTGTGTGTGAGAGAGAGAGAGAGAGAGAGTGTGTAGAGAGTGTGTAGAGGGGTGCCAAGCAACGCTCTTCTGACTAGCAGATTTCAAAATTTGATAAATATTTTTTCATGACCTCATTGCAATTATATACATATTGCAGTATATACAGAAAGAGCAGACCTGCCTGGAAATGATAACAAATATTCTTTTGTAATGTTTTAATCCCGTTTAAAAATAAATCATTAATCATTAACATAAATCGAAACGCAATTGATGGAAGCTACTTGAGTTGTCTAGACCAAATAGTAAGTAAAACTATGCAAAGTATTAACATTTTAAAAACAGCGTCGTAAAAATAATACGATTTTGTATTTATATTTTAGTAAAATAACCCACCAAGGTATTTCTTTCCAAAACGAATTGTTTCATTAAGTAACTAAAAGACTACAGTATCTAAATAATATTACCTACATCCGCAAACACTTCAATCAGCAAAGGGCGTGAAACTTCTTAATAAATCAAAATGGTTTTAAACAAATGGACTAGTTGATATTTGAAACAAAATAAAAAGTTTTTGAGACCAGAAACATAGGTTCTCTATTTAAACTAAATCTGAAACATTGGTAAAAAAAAAATAATAGTTCTTAAATTATATTTTAAAAGCGCTACAATACCTTATCAGAAAAACAACGATATAAAGATGTAGTGAATTTGTTTTAACCATTTTATCAAACTAATTTTATTTAAAGAAAAAATTGGTTTTAATCTTCTAATAGTATCAACATTTTAAACGTTATTTACAGTGGCGATTTAATCATAATCAAAATGTTTAAATTCAACTTAAACCCATTCCCAGTTTAAATTACAGTAGGTAAATGTCTTATCAGAGTATATTCACATTTATCTGAAAGAGACTCGAAAACTATATACAATACAGTAAAAATAATTGATGGAATGAATACTATTATGTAGCTTATAATCTTGTTAATTTCCTTTTTGAATTTGAAACGCCCTGCTAATAGATGGAAGAGAGATAACTTTGCATTAAACATAAAAACAAAATAGTATTGAGTCAGAAACTATATATTTAAGTTATTTTAAGGATTTAATAATTTCTGATTTTTTTAACATAACAATATTCTCCTATGGATATTAAAAATAAATCAAATTCTTCGTACGAGTGGTCTAAAAATAAACTTTTTAATAATATCAAAAAGTTAATGTAAAATAATGTATTAAAAAAGGTTGAATTTCCAGAAATTGGAAAAAACTCAAATGGAAATAATGAAAAGTTTGTTAATTTGATGAAAAATTCAGTCAGTAATGTGTATCGAATTTTAATTAAATAAATTATAAAAATCTATATAAAAAAAATACAAATATTAATTTTGTTTTGTAAACTGTTTTTAACTATACAAGTACCTATAATAAACAAAACATGTATATAATATTATAATATATTAGGTATGCTGTGTATATTAAACGTCTATGTCTCGTTATAACCATTTACAACTTTTAAAGGGTCGTCCCCTCTCAAACGGTCCATAACTTCTATTGCAACGAATATAAATACTAAAATGTACAAATTAAAACCTTACACCTACAATTCCAAACGGTACACATGTAAATATTAACGATTTACACAGTCAACAATAAAATATTACACTCGTAATGTGAAAACAATGCATTTACAGCTGAAAAGTAATATATTTTTTTTAATGAGTTCAGTTGAAAAATCGGCTTAGATGTAAGTACGACTCGGACGGTGATCGGTCGTAAATAAATGTTCAAAACAGTTAGTTCATCGGTTATAGAAGCGTAGAACACAAATTATAATATTATACCGTGTGCGTTGTTTTATATTAAAATTGCACATTCCAATATCACTTTCTTCTAAATTTTACCAGAGAGATTGATAATTTAATTTCACGTATGGTTTATTATGAACGTTTGTAATTATACTTGGTTAGGTTATTCGAGTACATTCAACATTTTATTAATAGACTTTGAGTTGCGAAAATTCGATTTTGAAAAGTACCTCCCGGTGTATGTATGTAAATGGAACGCTAGCAAATACAAATATTATAATAATAGACTTTATAGTTCACAGTATGGTAGGTACTGACTTCTAGCAGCGAGTCTTTGTCTTTCTCCGTACCACTCTCCACTAATATCATCCCTATTACACCCTAACTAATTATATATATTTAATTTGTATCTGTAAGGTATATATAATTATGTCATGGCTAATGCGCGTTTATCATTCCATTGCTCGAAAATGTATTCTGTCCGAGGTGGATCCTGACCCGTCAGTTTCCTGCCGACCTCTCCTGGTCCTTTTCCTCTTCTATGTACGGTCATACGGCTTAACCGATCTCCAAGTAACGTTTTAATTATTCACATCGGCGACGTAATAAATCGCGTGCGGCTGTTGCTTAATCGGTTGTTGCGGTGTCCCGAAAACGGACGACGGCCGTTTGCGACGGACAGTTCACTAACTCATACCGGCCGTGCTAACTCAATTACATCCTCGCTGACCGTTGCCCGACCGTCCCCTTCCTCTCAACCTCTCAATCAGGCCAGACTTCCGGCCCGGCGCTGCAGTATATATTATATACCGCGGTTAAGGGTACAGGGAATTTCAAAGTTGGTCGGAACTGGTGTAGGACGACGGTCAGCACTCATCGCGTGGGTAAGTCGAGGAGTACATCGTGTAGGTAATAATATAATAATATTATGTAATATAATATAGGTACATTTATCTAACCTATGCAATATGCATGATAACCCATAAATACACACAGTATATGTGCATAATAATGCATTGTTACGATAAAAGCCGTACTGTTTAGATTATATTACTATTATTATTATTATTATTTGATTACACAGTGGTTGTGATGTATGACTTACCTAATAATAATATGACAGTCACGACTCGTCATCATATGATGATGAAAGTCCGGTTGGATTAGCGCTGAGTCACATTACAACATATTGCACTTTTATACATATTATTTTCAGAAAATTGAGTAGGTATGTATTTTGATTTTTTTCTTTTACTGCACGAATGATTTATATAAAAATTAGTATTATTACATTTATTTAATGTTTACCCACAGGTAAACATACAATTTAATATAATTAAAATCCACATCAGTGTATTACCTTTATATTATATTGTATTTGTTTATGTACCTATATTAAACTAACAAAAAAAACAAAACGTCTAGCCGTTTTAATATTTATATTTCAATTTTTCCGAATAAAATGTAATTTAAAATCCTTTGTGAAACCATTTAATTATACTTTTTTCCGAATGAATAGACTGAATAAAACAATAATTATAATTGCCGTTATAGACTTTAATTAATCGGATATGTCACAACCAACCGTTGATGTACTATATATATTCAAAATAATATTGTAGAATATGTCAATGCAACCGACAGTTCAAAAATTAATTATTAATATTGTACAAAAATTACCAACGACGGTGCTACAATAAAATAATACGGTTTAATAAATGGTTATCAAAGCCCTCCCGAATGTTTTAATTACATCACGAGTGGATGATATTATTTCCAATGCAAATTGAAAACACTGTTAACGTCTCTACGAACAAATTTAATTATAATATTATATCCATAGTTGACATTTTGTGATGAATAGGGAGGATTTAACACATACACCGATAACATAATGTCGCAGTTCTACAAATCTATACCTTTATATATATATATACCTACATATATATTATTATACTTTTATTCCATCTGAGGAGAATAATAAATAGGTATCGGAGAATGCCTTTAAAATTATTAACACAATATAACATTATTTTCCGTCTAATCACATTATGAATCACGTATATGTACAGTGTTACACAATTCAGCGAGAGCGGAAAAAATGAAGTTTGATACCCATAATACGGCCAAACCAAATTCAACTATCAAAGTGTTGTGAGAATTCTAATATCAACAATTTATTATTTGTTAAAAAAATTACATTTTTAATTTACACATTAAAAACATAATTAAAGTGACAGCACATAATAGTAGCATGATGTTGCGTTAATTACAACAGTAGTACAAAAGCCACCTTAGGTTAGGTTACTTATAGGAATAATGGAACCAATGCCCATCCGACGTGTGATAAGATAATGAAGACGGAAAAGGGACGCTCCTCACTCTGCTCGCGTCCTACCCGTAAGAAACTACGAGATCGAAACTTCCAATCCCTCACCCCTTTCCTTCAAGAAAACTCTCTCAGTTCTAGTGATTTGGAATATATTATACCCAATTAGGTGTAGAGTTTCTACTCTCAATTTCATTGATAACATATGGTAAACAGTATCAATTATTAATTATTATATGGATCTACACTCTCTGTCTTCCGAGTCTAAGGACAAGACTCTTGGGACGGTTTTCCCATCTATATATTTTATTTTATTTGTCAATGAAATATCGTATTGTTTTAAAAAAAGAATTACTGTCATATTATTATGTTTTATAGTTTTGTATTTTTAATTGTTTTATTAATTTAATCAAATATCTACAATCGGGGTACTTATAATACGTAAATATCCTATTTAAATATATTTTTTAATTCATCACTTTATATTGTGTACAAATTAGAGTTCGTTATCAAATTAGGTAAAATAAAGTAAAATGATGTTCCTGCATAATACATGTATGATATGGGCATGGTACACCATTTTTATTGAAAATATATAAGGAAATTAGCAGGGTTTATCGAGCGTTACACCAGAAATCTTAGCTAATTTTGGGTGAGCCAATATTCAACACATCATTTATATCGATATTTAACTACACATTTTACGAAATCATAAAAATTTAAAATACAAAATTTTCATATCATCAATGTATATAATATTAGTTAAAATTTCAATAGGTTCAGCTTATACTTTTAGATTCTGAACGGAGCGATGAATGTACTGATTTTACAATGATGTGTGTTTTTTTTTTTTTATATTTGTGTCTGTCATCACGTTTTAGGACAGAAAAAATGCTTCGATTTTCTTCAATAGTACCTTTTCTGATAGGAAAGTGAATCTAGTTGGTACTTTGGGGGAGGGAGGTCAAAAGTTAAAATTTCTCAGTAGTTTTCTCATGTAGCGATTTTCTTATTTTGTTGCAATTCAAAAACGAATAACTGTAGATGCATGAAAATTTCACTGAATGTGTATATTAGCATTTTATATACACTATCTAATTTTGAATATATTTTGACTGTTTTTGAGCTTTTTACGAACCATTTCAATTTTCAATTTTTTAGTTTTTTTTTATATAAATACCAATAAATTTTTATTTGTTGGGCCGAAAATAATGAAAATTTAATACAATACTCCTGATATATTTTTACAATAGCAATTGAAAAATATTAAAAATACATAGGCACACATTTTTTTTATAAGCATTTAAAGTTTGAATTTTGACAAAATTCATCAAAATCTCGAAAATTATCAATCATTGTAATTAAATAATTATAAAATGTTCAGTTTTGATAACTAAGGATTGAAAATTTAAAACAAAGATTCTAATAAATAGTACATACTGTAATCAAAAAATCTAAAAAATATATAAACACAGTTATTTTTTACAGACATTTTAAGTTCAAATTTGGACAAAATTACATATTAAAATCAATATTAACGAGTAAAAGTATATATTATAATATTTTTCCAGCCTCACTGATAATTTTAGATTAATAATTAAATAATATGAATAATATTAATTCAACTTACCAGCTATCGTATAATAACAATATCAATATAATTTAAAATATCCTTGACTGACATACCGTCTCCACTCAGAATCGTTTTTCGTATACAATGATATTATATCATTGAATTCAAATTTAATACCATCCATTATACAGTGATCTACTTGTAACCTACTGTACAGCAGAGCGACATCCACTTGACCCCCTTTTTTTAACTCGTTATTGTTTGTCGTTTACACGTTATAATATCAATAAATAAAATATGTTCAATGCTTCAGAAATTGAGAAATCGAAATTTATCGAATAATATTTTTTCCCTCTGCACCAACATAACCAAAAAATAAGTAAAAACATTGTATAAACAACGTATAACAGCGTTTATTTTACTCATACATCTACGATGAGACACGGGAGCTTGTCTTCGATCGTAACGACAACGTACCTATATATATTATTTATTACGACCGTCCGTGGCGGTCGCTGCGAACGAAGAAGAGCCTCTCTTGATCGTTCCCCAGGGTGCGTTTACCCGGAAGACAGCTTATACGTACCTACGGTAAAAGTACGTAACGATCTAATGACAGAAGGCGCGTACTATATAGGTTCTATCGTACGACGGAAATAGGGAATTATAACAACAGCCCCTAAAGGTATTGCTCTGCAGAGGACTACTGGATTTCCGGTGTGTAGTTTTTAAAAACTTTATTTGATTATACTGTAAGTATAAACGGCGAAAACCATCGCGTCACGTCCCCTTGGCATCAGTGCAAAACGCCACTTCGTACGTGTATATACATTAAAAAGTATACATATTATATATTATGTAGACCAACACATAGCAAATATATACATATACTGCCTATTTCACAGACACCACTCATACCAACAACAGTTCACTGTGTTCTCAGAAATAATAGCTATTTCACTCAATTACAGCGATGTTAGGTATCTCTCTGTAGATATACAATGATAATATAATGTATAGAGAATTTCTGACACCACTTTAGTGTGCAATGACCGAGGAAAGCGTACAAGAAAAAAGGCTGGGAAAAGTGGCCTTTCCCTAGTACACGTCGGTTGTATAATATAAATATATATAAACAAGTCTTGCCGCAACAAAAGGTTTCGGTTTCCATCTTTCTCTCACATTTTTTTTTAACGTTCTTTACTTAGCGACGTAACCAGTCGTTCAAGACAAACGACCGTTTTTTCACCCTACGCTTCACCCCTACACTGCAAACAGTCTTCAGTATTTTTTTGGGGTTGAATTCCCGCAATCTTGGCTCGTCGAGTTAATTCACCAAAGAAATCTAATTACCTGTTAAAGTCGCAGTCTATGTTTTTCTCCCCTCCACCGTTTCGTTTATTATAATATAATTTTGTATTTTTTTTTTTAACGAGTAAACAACAGCGTATTTTTCTTTTTTTTTTATTATTTATTTAACCAAATAATTACGTAATAACTTGGAAAAGAGCATTATTACAGAAACAAAAAAGTATATGTATATAATATTATAGTTAACAAATAAAGTAAACATTTTTTTAAAATTTTTTTAGTATTGTTTTAACAACAGATTGTAAAAATTAAACGAACTTTTTTTAATTAATCTTTCAGGCTTAATAATAACCACTCTACACTGAAGTTAAATTAGAAATATTTTTCTGAAACACTTTTTTCAACCTTCTGTATATATATCACGCGATTCGTTCCCTCTTTTTTTTATACTACAACTTATAAAAGTTCTGATAAATTATTGTGGCGCCGTTTAAAACTATTTATGAAGACATCTTTGAAATTGTGTCTTTAATTTTGTTGCCTTTAGATAAAATGAATGTACGATTAAACGACTTTAATTTATTTTAAATGACCAAACATAATATTTATATAATACATAATATTATATATTAGGTACTGGATTCTTCGAACGAAATAAATTCGTATAAAATATTCAAAATTGTATAATAATAATACGTGCACGTTAGGGGCAAAAATCGTGTACCTATACCTATCGTGTACTGCGAGGATTACAGACATTTTGCGTCCCGTATAATGCCAAGAATTTAGAATGCAAACTCTACCGTGACTTGGCCTCGGTGGCAACAGAGGTTGGTTGGCTGTCACTCGCCTGCCCTTGTGTTGCAGAGACACGCGGCGTGGCGCTCGATTATAATATATATATATAGGGGATGGAGAGTGAAGGGCTCTGCTGCTGCGTGATTCTGAACGATGAATTTCGGAATTTATACTCTCTGACGTAATAATGCTTTTGAACACGGTCAAGTAAATCCCGAGCACATAACTTTGTTGTTTAGCAATCTCTCCGCGGGAGAAACCCCGGGGGACACGGCGCAAAACTTCATACACATACATACACACACTGGCACACATAATTAAACCGACGTAAATACACGTGATAAGGATTGTTGCCATTAGTGGTAGTCGCCGGCGACAATGTCTTTAGCGAAACGCACATTTCTAACCCCCTCAGGGTGTTCGCCGTTCGGATTAATTTTCTCGGACCGGCAGCAAACGACGATGGCTCGCGGCCTCGGTAATGTTTGAACTCGAAACACGTTTATGTACCGCCGCGCCGTATTTCTGGCATCGGGTGAATGAATGAGTGAAGGGTTATTAATAATAATATAATCATATATGGAGTACTATTGCTGTTTAGGTACATATTATATCACACGGAATTTATCCCGACGTATGTGGAACAAAGACCGATCATAACATAATATATTGTGTACTCACAACTTTGAAGCGATGATCAATGGACATCATATATTATATTCGTGGATGAGAATAATATTATTATATGAACCATCTTAGTAAATTAAATCGAGTTAAGTGAATTGTCGTACCTCTATACCTATATTATAATTATGTTGTACCATTGATTATAAATACTACCTACCTACTATAAACATTAGAGTTTATAATCAATGGTTATACTTAATACTGTTATACTATGATACTATTTTACTAAGGTCTTACTTGAATTTTAAAAATCCACATCGTACACACAATACACACATCACACTGTAAAATATTATGTTAAAACAAAAATTTCCGAATAACAGTCGAAGATGTGGTGTACGGAAACCGCCTATCTATCCCTACATTGAAGAAGCACGAATAATTTTGATGACTTATGTGCGTCTTACCTTGCCGCTATTGGAGCGTATAATCCTCGAAAAACGGGCAACGCGATTCGCTGGATCGGAGGCGATGACTGTGCTCTATAAAGTACACGTACAAGAATTGTGTAGCCGGAATGTCATTACACTGCACAATTTGACTTTATTAAAGTTATTAAGAATAGTAATAATTTTGAATGGCGGCGTGGAAACGATTGGATAAAGGGAAGGTGCAACAAAAAATAGCTGTGGTTACCCAATCCATAAGTACCATGGTATGTATACAAATATAATACAAACGGCCAACTGCGTATTTATATAACTTCCCTGTAATTATCTTTTAAACGTATAGACCTTTTACTAAAAGACCGGCCCGCGGCCCTCTTCACGTTTCCACCGTGTCAAGATAGGTGGCACTTTTTGATTAGTGAGTTACTCTGATACGGTAAAAAAATATATATAAATATTCTATACATACTATATATTTATACTTATCTACATCATAGCACCATGTCGGCACGTGACTATCAATGTATTTGATATAGGTCTATGATTAAACTCGTTCAGAAAGTTACCGCCATAACAGGCATAACAAGTAGGTCTATATCTTATATCTACTTCAAGACGATTCGGTATTACTGTTTTTTTGTGAAACGATATAATATATTATAATAAGTGCAGAATGTGTGGCCCGGCTTTCTAATTAATTATTCTAACTTTTGTAGATCGGTTATTATATCGGGAACAAATGCACTTTACCACCCCATGTATATTTTTTGATTTTTTTTTTTTGACTTATATTAACTATTTTAGAATAATGGTGCAGTTAGAATTTATCGGTCGGACTTAGTTTCGAAGTTATGGCCTTGGAAGTTCGCAATTTTGCGTTTTTTACGCATACCCATAGGTACGCTATAAATTACCACGCTATTCATATTTTTTTTTCTTTTGGTACTTAGGTATTCTAACATGTTGAAACATGTGCAACCAGAATTTATCAGTCGAACTCAGTTTTGAAGTAGGTTATTAATCGGTTTTCGAAATTTCCGATTTTGTGTTTTGTACGCATAGCCACAACGCTATAATTAAAATACAAAGAGCCAGTTAGAATATGACAATAGTTCAGTCGCTCCCTACGCCTGCCGGCTCCGGTCACCAAACTCGATGGCCAGTTAAAGTAACATAGTATATAGTTGTTAGTGGAAGTAACAACAACAACCTAGACTTAAAAATAAGTAATAAGTACTCATTAATGATTTTATTAATATATCTCAAGAATAAAAAAAAAAATCGTGAAAGTTGGATAACGAAGAGTAGCACTCATGCGTAACTAAACACAAAATTGCTTACTTCCAAAGGCCATAACTTCGAAACTAAGTCTGACCAACAAATTCTGATTGCACCATTATTCTTAAATAACTTATATAAGTAAGTTCCAAAAAAAAAAAAATAAAAAATTTGAATGGGGTGGTAAAGTTCATTTTAGATTTTTATCGTACTAAAAAGGTATAATACTTATTTCAATAAACGATTGTTAGATAACGTGCAGCTTTTTAAAACACTGAAAATATATCATATCATAAATAATAATTAATAATTAATATTAACATCGAATGAGTAAATCACTCCCAGAAATGTTTTAAACATAAGTGATGAGATCCAGGAAGTAGGAGGTATGTTTATTATACCTATTGTTATTACAATAATTGTTTAATCGCATATAAACTAAAAACCACAGAAAAGTCGACGACAACGTACACCTCAATCGTTCTTCGATCGAGGAGGAGCACGTGTTTCCCTGCTCTACATATTATTATGTTTATGGGTGTATCTGCACCCTCTACGGTTGTAATGTTACGCGACCGTGGTAGCAATAGCAGATACGGATCGGGGGGTGGAAACATCGTCATCCGCGCCCTCGACGTCGTTTACAACGCTAATTAAAACATTTTTGAGCCTTTAACAACACACCGGCGGCGGCACGTGTATTCCTTTGTGCGCGTACAGGTATACGAAATATACACATAAACACATACACACACACACATATAATATTGTAGTACTCAGAGCGTACTTACCTCCACTGTACCATCACCACTCTACCAATACCGACCATCCATACCCGGTTGCCAGTGTCAAGAGAGAGAGAGAGAGAGAGAGCGATGGATACAACACACACGCATTCTGTTTTGTTATTATTATTTTCCGCTGGCTAAAACTCATCTCCAGCGCTTTATCTAATAAACTAATAATAATTCGCTCTTGTATATTATAAATTATAATATCATAATAATATAACATACTATATACATTATACATTATACACCTCCGACGTCAACGAACCCCTTCGCGCGAGGCGTGTCGTACAATATACATAATAATATGTCTCCTCAATTTCAACAAAAACCAAAAATACAACACAAAGATTTAACAGTGACGATAGAGCGGCGGTGACGTGCAAATATACATAATATACCTACAATCCAAATATATACATACACAATACACATAATATTATATGAATATATATTATACACTTGCAAAAATACCTATCTACAACTATATATAGTTTTAATTAATTATATTCTACGCCAACGACTAGTTAAGTTATTATATTGATAAATAAATATTATAATATCACATGTACTAACGTGTGTGGAGGAGGAGTGAAGGTGTGTGTAATTAAATGTTTTTTTGCCGTAACGGCGGGTGTAATTTAATTTACGTTTTTGGACGAGAGATGGAGAAAGAGAATGAGAAAGAGTTTTTAAACTATTATAAATAATTAATATATATATATATATATATATACACGTATACAATGTACCTATGACTATATTATTACGCTGTCGTTCGAATGCCTTGCGCCTTCGCTCACTTTTGTGTACTTGAACATTTACACCTCTTCGGCCCCCCATAGTGCGACAATCAACCAGCGGCAATGGCTTGTCTGCAGTGCGCTGTTCACTTTACCGTATAATATTTTGCAAATTATGTATTATCTTTTTTGTTCAAAACCGCCGGTGGTGACTCACGTTTAAGTGAGAAAATTGTATTATAAAATTTAAGTATAACATCAACACCAGATTTTCTCATATTGCTGGCTATAAGTATTGCAGTGGATAATATTATATATCTTACAACATGTGTTGTAACTTGTAAGTATACCTTACTTACCTATCCTGCGTATATATAATATATAACATAAATATATATCATATATACCTGTCGCCACTGTCAGATTAAATTTAAAAGTATCCTTATAATACCTAGTCATTTAAGCAGGTACATACTTTCGAATAAAAAATAATGTAAATCTATAATAATAGAAAACAGTGAACATAGGCTATAAAAATGTCGGTTTAAACAAAACTTCACTTGAAAAAAAATTATAATGTGATATACTGGTAACCTGGAAGAATCAAAATCGATTTATAAATCAGCCTTGGTACCCAGTCATATTTTATTTCTTATCTCATCTGATCAAGAATGGACGAAGCAACCACACAGAATTTTTAAACTTTGACTTAGCCAATATTTTGACTTTATTTATTTTCATATACCTAACACGTTATTTAAACATTTTCTTTGTATTAATTCCTATACTATTTAAAGTGAATTGAATCCAATAATAATTCGATTAATTTAAAAATTCGAGTAAAATAATTGTCCGCGTAGATATACATAATATACCCACCTGGCACCTTTAATTTAAAACTAATTCTGCATAAGTACTTGATTGGCACAAACGGTCAGTACTCCAGCAGTCCAACAAATTTCTAATTATACTTGTCAGCCTCGTATTTAATTATTATAACTCATATTGTACAGTCATGGGACCGCAGCGCTGTACATTTATCCGCACGAAATCGGCTTTTTTAAATCACTGCATTACGGCGAGTTAAAATAATTATTATTAGTATATAGCGTTTTCAGAGGACGCCGCACATTAAACACAGTCGAGAATTGCAGTATTGATCGGTTAAACAAGTTAAGTACATGCTATTATTTTAAGCTAATTAAAAACGTCTCCACAGCATAACGACTGCTATCATCTTTACGACCGAGGCCGTCGGATTAACAATTTCTCTCCCCCCCCCCCTCAACAATCGCCACAACCACCATCCCCACAAACAACGATACTATTATTGTACGCATTTATGTAGTAGTCGGCGGCGGCAGTGCTCGTACCTCTCATCGCTCTGCAGTTGTATATATACTACTATTATCGGTTTGATAAATTGGTCCATAAACGCCGCCACTACAGTTAGGGTTGTTGGGATAAAACAAAAACGCATATATATTTCGAATCCTGTTCGTCCTCAAGTTCCCCACTACGGCACTGATGTGTACGCACGTCGCTGGTTTCGTCGCGTTTTCACAATACAATATAATAATAATAATATAATATAATGTATACCAAAACACCATGCCGGCTCTTCGTTTAAACGTACCGTATAATAATTAATCAAACCATGCACGAATTATATAATGATAATAATATAATATAATATAATATATTAGGTATTATAATATATATTATATGGTACAATAACATTCGAGGCGATAAAACCACGCGGTGCAGACAGCCGCACGCGTCCGCCACCGGCGTTTGATTGATTTGCCTCGACCAGAAACGCCGGAAAACTATATATACATAATATATTATAGGTATATCGTACACGCAGCGTGTGTGGATAAAAACAAAACGAAATATTATATAAAAGTTCACTCAATAACACGCGTCGTGGGTTAAGTGAAAAATGACTATCGGATTTCACCGCATGACAACCGTCTGGTGTGCATAAATCAACGACACGTCGTGTGTCACGCTTCGCGCAACGGTCCGAGAGGGGTTGTTGCCGAATACACCTGTGCGCGGCGAGCACGGTAGTCCGTTACGGCTCTCACGTGCGGTCCACTCAGAGTTCCACGCACAACTCCACTCGCCCCAGCGGGGACAACTGTGGGAGAAAACGAATCGATTCCTATAAGTATATAGATGAAAAAAAATCTTTTTTTTTTTTTATATATGAATGCAACTCAGTTATTGTAGTGTAATAAATATAGATAACCGACTGAAGTGGATAAATCGTTTTCCTATAGTTTAAAACTGCAGTAGAGATACTCTATAGTCTATACTTATATTATATATTTTATTATACGCACACAAATGTCCAATATTCTTCAATTATAATAATATTATAGCCACACACCAAAAATAATATGATTAATTTGATCCGATATATCATCAATATATTGTACATTTCGATAATATTTCGATAATATTTAAAATGTTTAATTATTCAAAATATCATGACAATCAATTGGAGTTTATTGAAATTTGAATAATTGGATATACAACTAAAATTACGACAGCGATAGCTGCTATAATAGAACTATCAAAGGTGCGGGTATAATGTTGAAATGTTCATTTATAATATTATATACACTCAAGGACTGAAGTATATATATTAAATCACGTGTAACCCGTTATTAAACTTTATTCCAGAATTGCGTGGGGCACATTAATAAAATTTATACCTTTATATTTTATACTGGAAATAATTTTTAACAATCAACATAGGCGTTTGTCATCAAATATAACATTAATTATATCGTAGGATATTAACTGTCTTGTATAATTGTATATTATGTGTATAATCGAAGTACCTATATATTCAAGACAAACCCAGTTCTAATATATTATTATTAAACCTTCTCCTACAATCGACATTTGAAAATCACATTTTGTGCCAATTTATTTTGAAGTCTGTATTGCTTTGTTTATACCGACACACTTAACTTGCACATTCTGAGGGACTTTTGTTGTTTGTATACATTATTGTGAATTTAACATTCGTAAGATGTCTTGACACAAATCGCATCTATTTAAAAAAAATAAAAATACAACCCCCTAATTTGTCACAGTTATCGCACATCGTACTTTTCGTAATAAGAAAAAAACATAATTCCCCTTCTCCATTACAACAAAGTTTTTTACATCCCCTTACAATATTTGTGTTTTGATATTCCGTACAGAGCTTTTATCTTCCAGGCAACAACAGGTCTTCCGGCTGAATACTAAATAAGGACACTTAAACGCATTAAAGTTGTCTTTCGAAAGAAATTCCATATTTTTGTCTCCCTTCCCGTCGGAAAAAACGTTATTTGATATTGTTCTTAATGTTTCACGTCAAACTCGGCATACCAAATGTATTTCGGTCTTTAAGCAAAACAAAAAAATAGGGACGTTGGGTTTTTTTATCCGATCGTAAAATAAAAAGAAAAGTAAAAACCACCGCGCCCGACGATATATATACATATAATAAAGCCTATAAAAAATAAAACGTGAAAAAAACTCTTTACGTCCAGGTTCTGAAGAATGAGAAAAAAAAGTCACGTGGTGTCTGCGGGGTGAACTTTATATAGCGGCCACACAGCCGTCTGGATATAATATAATATTCGTTACTGCATTTTAAACCCCGAAAACTCATAAACCGAGCCATTCGAACACGATATCTTGTGGTATTGTTGAATATCGCGGTATTGTTCATAAAACTAACCGGAAACGTCTAGGTATATATAATATTTTTACGTGGCTGTACGTTTCTGTAGGAAGGTACGTCAAAACTTGGTATCGCGTCAAAACTATAATATATACTTAAACAACGAAAATCATGTACCCATCATAATTCATAACTATCCTGTCGAGTTATTTAATATTGTGTGATTTTTTTTTTAATTGTGTTTCTGTTTTTGCTTATGTCTGCAGGAGTAAGATGACAATGGACGTCAAAGCCAGTCAAGTAGCAGCCAGCACAGCTACCAAATCGAGTGCCAACGTTGGAGCTTCCGCATCGACGGGAGGCCAAGAATGTGCCGGATGCGGAAAACACATAACCGATAGGTATGACACACTACCCTAGTATATTGTAAAATGATTCAGTGACAATATTATTTTTAATTTTAATAAACTAAGTGCGAATATTTACTCTTACCTGCGTAGTTATAATATTACACAATATATGAATATGGGATGCAATACAAAACGTTCAACGATCTCTATGAATATTGTACACGTTTAATGGTTTTTTATTATTTTTTTGTCAACAGATTTCTGTTGAAGGCTCTGGATTTGTTTTGGCACGAAGACTGTTTGATGTGTGGTTGCTGTGGGTGTCGGTTGGGTGAAGTCGGATCGACGCTGTACACGAAGGCGAACATGATATTGTGCAAAAAGGATTATTTCAGGTATTAATGGCGGACACGTCGCACACCGTATGATGCTATTACTGATTGACAGGTTTTACAGGATGTTTGGCAATAAGGGCATGTGTGCGGCTTGCTTCAAGGACATACCGGCGTTCGAGATGGTCATGAGGGCCCGTAGCAACGTGTATCACTTGGAGTGTTTCGCGTGCCAACAGTGCAATCACAGGTAATAATAAACCACTGTAATAATATTGTATGTTTCGTACCATTGTGAAATTTTAGTGTTAGCACCTATCATAATAATATTATTACTATTGTCATGTGTCACACACCATCGCGGCGTTATTCGTAGGCTGTGCGGAGGTTATGTGAAGAATTTAGAATTCACAGGCCCAGATATCCCCCCCAGCGACGTCATCGACTGTAGCATCAGCCGCGCATATTCACTCGGGGATCGCGGGTTAGGATCGCCCTTAGGCCATACGACTAATCCGCTACGATTAGTTATCCAAACAGCCCTCCGATACAAGACCCGATATACATGAGAAGAACGACCTATCGCCGTGATCCGTGATTAAACATTCTGACACGCCCGCAAACGAATTATTCGTATTAAGCTGCGTAGACGATATTAATGTCGATGAATTACCGAGCGTTTGATGTGGAATCCAAGAATAAGTATACTCGTTTATACTCGGAGCTTGGGAGTTTATAGGTACCCGTAAAATGGCATTCCACATGTAATTGTTATTCGGTCGCTTATCCATATATTATAATATTATATAAACCATAAACGCGATACAATGCTTGTAGCGTTTAATGATTGTATAATTCCTGATGGTTTCGTGAATAATTCAAATTTCCAGACATACCATGTTTCGATATCCATATTACTGCTATCGTAATATAATGTGTCCACCGTAACAAATATATAATATTATATTATATATCATACATTACTCTACACATCACAGTTGAAAACTAAGAGAGAGAAACGAGTTTACTACTATATTATATTATATAATATATATGTGTATATATTGTAGTTTTTGTGTATACACTGTAAGCGCAAAAAATTTCGGTGAGTTTTCAAACTTTCGGCGACAACCGCTTGGCATAAAAAAAGTTTACTTTCGAATGATTTATAACAAAGAGGAAAAATCGTTTTTGAACCGAAAAAACAACAACAATTTTTAACCTCGAAAATCGCAAAATATAGTATTATATATATATATATCACATTTCGTTCGAAAACTCTAAAGTATATGACGTCATATATGCGTGTGTACCTATATTTGTGTAGAAATTAATAGATTTAGAGCAAGCGTTAGCAAATGTGTAAATATTAGATTATGATATCGCATATACCAAAACAATTTTTTATTTTTTTTTTAAAGCACAGCTCGTTATACATTTATTATAGTTTTCCAAACAATACGTCAATGCTTTCTTATAAGAAAAATATATGAATACTTATATTTGAACAAAAAAATAAATAGTGTAGCTTTATACTTAAACGTTCCATAACATATTATTATGTATTTATATATTATACGCACCGGGGGGTATAATATAATAATATGGTTATTGGAATTAGCAATTAAATAACGTCCGCGATGATACGAACGTGGCACATGTACACATATTAGTACATCGACTGCATAGAATATACATACATGGCAACATGTGCGTGGCTAATTGACATGTGACACACACATAATATTCAATATATATATATATTATACTTTACGCCCAATATATATGAGCGCGCGTACAACAATCGCGTATAACTGTACGGCAGTGGCAGTGGCAATTATGAGAAAACAATAACTCATATATATATATATACATCTCTCGCAACGATATTCCACCCCGTAACGCCTAAAGGGGTAGTTGCGCTACAATATTGTAATATTCGCATTGCCCGGCATTGTCACGGCGGAGGCGGTGGCTCTTTATTCCCTTTCACTCCAATTAATTAATACACACACACACACACACACACACACACGCACGCGCGCAAGCACACCGGATGTACGCGCGCGGGGGTGGCCGGTCATACTACTCTGCAGTGCTCGTCGTACACATACACATGCACACAGCCAGCGGATTAATTAAATTTCATCCCCAGATTCGGTAAACCCTGTGTAAACGATTCCTTTTATTCCGCCGCGCGGGCATTCCATCACCGCTTCGTCCATTCGTATATACGTTCATCCGCACCCTCTCGCCGTCACTCCGACCGCCGTTCGTCTCTCTGCTCTTGCACTATGCACCTACATTTATACACCACCTTGTCACGGTGGATATTATATTTCAAAACGACGATACACTGCCGTAGTCGCCCCCGCCCCACGTCACTCGAGACTCGAACGTTATTCTATATATATTATATTATATATACTACCCCTTCCAGTGATAAAAACCCACTGTGAAAATAGTGGACGGAACTAGAATATTGGATGCCAACCTGCTCCTGTGCCGTGCACGCTTGTTAATAGGTGTACAGACGTACAGTCGTATATAGTTATTAACTATATGGGTATCTATATATATTATTATAATATTAAATACGCAGATGAAAAAAACGTTTCACACGAAGTGGTTATTTGCAGCAGTTGGTTTTTGTTGGCATCTATCGCGCAAAGGTCTTGGTCCGCGCAAAGGGTACAATATTGTATAATAACGTACAATCCGCAGCTATAGCTAGTGATCGCGCAGTCAGTCATATCGTATATTACCATAATACAAGATGATTATTTTGAAAGCAATCAATCATCATTTCACTCAAAAAGTATAAAAGATTTTGGAAATATACTTTTTTACCACAATTTGAAGTCATTAAACAAAACAATCATATTTTTTATCGTTAAATTTCTGAAGTTATTTACTTTTTGAAATGACAGCGTAGGTACATTTTTATTTCATATTCCGAGTATTCCGACGCAAAATATTTTTCTGTAAAATTTCGATATATTAAAATTGGATTTTGAAAGAGTAGGTTAGTTGATTACTCATACATTTTAACTATATATACCTATTAAAGTATAGATGAGCGTAGGAACCACGCGTTGATCCCCTTCTTCACTTGAGTAAACTTTAAATACTTATAACTAATTATAGCTTGTTGCTTTGTTTAAAATTGAAGAACAACAACTCTTGAAATGAAGAGCTTCCGCTTCCACACGCCCAAATTGATCAGCTATATACTTCAATGTTTGTTTAAGAGTTAAACTATTTTTGTAATTGTTTATTTGATAATTTTCCTCTCAATACAGACACGATTATGAATACATAAAAATAATAGCCTAGGCCCACTCCCAATGGGCTAATCACCTGAAATATGGTCTAGTCATAATCTTCCCGTGAATCTTCCTATACTCATCGTGGCACAGTTGGCTTAATAATATACGTATATCGTCGGTATAATAAAACAAAATAAATTGTCTAATATGTTTACGAAAACGAAACTTTACCCCCTCTGTTATCGTAAATAACACCTACTCCGAACAAAACGTAATAACGGAAATTAGAAACTCCTATAACTACCTAACTTTTTATCTCCTTAGCTGTATCAATAAGGGGACTATATATACGCGGACGACCGTCGTACCGGGTACAATATAATATATAAAAACATAATATAAAAATCGAATGATATTTCCCCGGGGCTATTATTTTACTCGTTTAATATCAATGGTACAAACACTCTTTGTCAGTTGTCCGTCCTGCAGTATCAGTGTAGATCTAACGGGAAGAGGGTGTACGATTTTTAACAGATTTTAAATGCCCGTGGACGATAGAGTACTAGTTTAAATGCACTGACGCCGATCGTCCGATCACCGTCGCCGAATCAATATCGTAAAAGTTCGATTAGTAGTAAATGTTGAAAGTTCTCTTATTCCAGAGTTTGGATAGTATGTTCTACATTATTATAAAAACCACATCACGTTAATTATTTGCCATTAAAATAAAATAAAATTGCTAATATATATAACTAGGTATATTCGTACAATAATATTAATTGTAACTTTAATTGCAAAATTAATTATTTTATTTTTGGTTGAAATAAATTTATTTGTTACCTATGCGTAGCCGCCTATGCTTAAAAGTATAAAGTATAATACACCAATTTAAATACTATTTAAAAAATGTATAGGTATTAGGATACTAATCAATAAATTGCATTGATTAGTAATTTATGCTTCTAGCTGGTAATATTATAATATTATTAAAATGCATCTTTTTGACAATATTGTACAATTTTTTTATAGAAAAAACCTATACCTAGGTACTTAAAAATGATATTTTTCATTAGAATACATACTATTATACTATGATGGTATGGATTTAAATATTTAATTGTATGCAAAAATGTTAAATACCATCATTCTCGACCATTACATTTTAATACTATGGCTGATTTATAAATACCCTCATAATGCTATTCAAAGAAAACAGTTTTCACAACCTTCTTTTGTTATAAAAATATTTTTAAATACTATTAATTAATGTAAATAACGGTGGTTTTTAACAGAAAAAAAATTCAAGTTTCATGATGATGTCATTAATCAAGAACTTATCTTTTTTCTCCCCTGCACTTAAGCACACATAGTCATCATTTTACCGTCTTCAAACCTCCCTTTTATTTTGACGGTAATGTCATTATTATTTTTGTCATTATGAGTCATTCAGTAGAAATCTAATGGATATTTTCCCCAAAAAATATATTAATACATTAATTTAAATTTTAAGCAAAATAAATATGTATACGATTTACAACACAAAGCTTTATCTAAAAAATACAAACTTTTATTTTGTTCCAGTAATTACTTATTGCTACCTTACATAATTATTTTGTTATTGATAAGTGATAACCGACAACCACTATAATATTGACCAACCTATAATAATAAATTCGTAGCGTCAAATTTCGAAATAAAAATGAGTGGTACTTGTTTGTTATTACCCCACCATAAATAAAATTAATAATATGATACATGAATAAATTATATAATAAACAATAAAAATGAAAATAATATATTGCATGTACTTATAAATCAGAAAAAAATATTTCAATATTATATATTATTTCATAAATAACATTTTAATTTGCAGGTACATATTATAAAAATAAATTATAAAAAAATATGTTAAATTACAAAGGAGGCAGAACTCAGAAATATCTTTTAAGTTTTTTATTTCCCCATTTAGTAGAGCTAGTGGTGCACGCATAGCACGAATACACGATACACCCGAAGAGAACTATTTATATCTGTTGTTTTTTTTCATCCCGTGGGGGAAAGCCTAACTACCTACTGGACGGAAAAAAAATGATCGACGGCTGCCATAGCAGACACCGCGGCGCCAGACACACGTATTTACACTGTGCCTATATTTAATTCAGAGCTTCGCATGCTCGTGCAGGATCGTGTGGACGCCGCCGTTATAATAGAATATTTACGAGGAGGCGCGGTGGCGGCGACCGTATAGCGAGATGTTGCGGTCGGATAACGTAAACTGTCTGGCGGGTGCGGTGCGGCGCAGCGGTCGCGGCGTCCATCCGTCCCGGGCCCGACACGAAAGGACCCCCGCCGGAGCTCGTGCGAACGTCGTCGTCGGGCGCGCTCGTCGCGTGTGCGTTGTGTGTGCGATAATCGGTTCAGACAGGTGGAAAAAACGAGCCAGCCGACCGACAAGAGTGATAATCGAGGGGCGGCGGCGGCAGGGTGAATGGTTTATATACGTAATTGAATTGTCGCCGGCAACTCGCGAGAGCTAATTTTCCGCCGCCGGCGATATGAAATGATCGTCAAATTGGCAAAACATTGTGTTACCGTTACCGTTAAAAAAAAAAACAAAAACAACAAAACCTTTTCTGCCACTCACATAATATAATAATAATAATAACGCGAGATGCGACCGAGCAGCAGACTGCAGACCTCTCATTTTATTATTTTTTCGCCATATTTTGCGTGTAGTATTTGTATGACAAAAAAACTCATCCCTCTCACCACAAATGGTTTACAAATATGCAGAGTCGTTCGTTACACAATTCGTTTTCTGCATGACTTTGCCGTTTTCCCGTTTTTTGTCTCAAATGTGGACCCACTCCCCAGAAAGACGCTATATGTATTATACAAATCACTGACAATCAGTGACGTACATAGTGGTTTTCAACGAGAGAGGGGGTTTGCGAAAATAAATAATTAAATGCCTACTCATTTGTCACAAAAGTATGTTTGATAATTATAATAGTAGGTGCTTTCTTAATTCTATTACTGATATAAAACATAAAATACGAAAAAATAAAGATACAGAACCTTCAGGACACATCGCAACTGAAGTCCCTAACCTAACCTACCTACAATAGAAAAAAATTTAAATTGCCACTCTCTAGTCGGATCCCCGAAATTCATGCACGTGCACAAGTTGGGTGGGACTAAAATTGGGCAGTGCAGTATACAAAATACTTTGTACAGTAAGAAGTGATGAACAAAATTTTGTATAATTGTAATTTTTATTATTTTTATTGATTGTTTTGTTTTTATTTTATATAATTTGTTACAATGATGCATTGTAATAATATAAATGTACTACCAGCTAAATTTTGTTTTTGAAATAAAATAATAGGTATATTATTTTTTTTTATCATAATTTTATCAAATAGTTTTCAACTTTAAATGACAACATTTGCATCACAGTGAAATTTATTTAAGTACGTCTCAGTTAAAGTGTGCAATATGAAAATGTAGATATTTTAACCTCTGTATAATACACAGGCGGGCTCAATTAAAAACGAATTACGACCACGCGCTGTCCAGTAATTAAAAAAAAAAAAATAATAATAATAACTCACAATAATCAACAGTATAGGTTATTAAATCATTAGTACAACAACAAAAATGCACGAATGGAAATAATAATATTTATTAAAATATAAGATTAAAAAAATTTTACGAACGAAATAATTAAATTAAATTAAATTTCTACGTAATTGTTCACAAAATAAAATATTTAATCGTAACGCGCGTGGCGCTTGTGATGCTCTAGTTATATGGTAATGAATAATAACAATATTATATGGACTGTAATACTGTATTATTATTATACCACTTTGTTGTTGTTTCTGTTGTTGTTTTTGTATACCAGTGTTTATTAATATTATATTAGTATGTCTATATACGGCAATAATTAATGAAACGTGATGAAAAAAAAAATTGCAATGTTACAAGTAAAAAATGTATTATTCGCTAACGGCGGAATCGGAATTTTCAGCTCTATTGTTTAGACGATTAACATTATTAAACCGTGGAATTTATTATACGAATTACATATTTTTTTATTTAAACGCTCGTCATTCATTCCTGAATGTATATATTATATTATTTACAGAAGTCGATTGGGATCGAATATTTACAATATTTTATGCCTGTTTTAACCTAACCTAACCTTCGGCTATACACTGCGTTTTCGGATGAATTTCGTACGCCACGTTCCAGCGTATTTTCCGTAGGAATCAATAGGTACCTCTATTCCTTCTTTGAGTGAACTCACATTTCTGTAGACTGTAGTACACCGCGACAGCTGTGATTCATGGTGTTTTTATTCGCGACTGAAATCCGTCGATTTCCCCGTTCCCATCTGAACGTCGAATTAATAAAAATGCTAACTCATAATCTTACATATTTTTTATCAACTGGGATGTGCTTTTTTAGGAGTATTTTTATACTGGTGACAGAAAACGTCGCGGTTGTACGATCATAATAATGTACGTCACAATTTAATCGGTATGCAAAGCGACAGAAAACGCAGTGTTATACCCCGGCCATTGTTTGACTGACAAAAATAAAATACCATTATACAAGGTATATAAACATATTACCTATATATACCTAGTAACATGCCGTACCGCAGTTTGGATATATTTTATCGTCAGACATTGTTTTTTGAATAATTCTTGAAACGATAAAAATAACGACAGCGTATAAAAATCATAATTTTATTATTTGCAAAATTAACTTTTATATAATAATATTACAAATGTTAAAAAAAAAAAAAAAAAAAACAAATATGGAGGACTTTAAAAATTTGTTCGGCGGAACACGGCGTGCCTAAAGTCAATACTTACGGACTTTTCGCAAAAAGTAAAAACCATATTCCGTGACGATAAAGAAACTTACAAGTTGCATGAATATCTCACCAATGTAAACCTGAAGCTTTATGCGTATATATAATATTTAAAATGGTATCGGGAAAACGGATAATATAATCCTATCTATACGTATAGACACGTATAGCTTATTTACGAATGGGCGACAAAAGAGAGATGATATATATATTTGTATTTTATACAAACAGTGGAGCATATAAAGGGGGAAAATCCGTCGTATGGCTCACGTGGGCGCCTCGTTTCTGAAAAGTAGTGAATTAAAGTTGTTTCGGTCTTCACGAGCGATATTACACAAGGGCCGTGATAATTTCTTGCCATAATATTATTTTAATTTAACCGCAACCACATTTAGGTTTATCAAGAACAAATTTATTAATTTTAATGCTTACTTATTATTATTATGAATATTTTAAAATGCAAACGCAGGGACAGCGCCAATTGTGCAATATTAATAATCACTGTAATTCCATAGCTATTTTGTAATATCAAAGTCAACTCGTTATACGTGTATATTTTAAACTAGAGCTGTGTATTTAAAGTGCGAATAACAAAAACTATACTCTTATAATAAAATACCTTTGAGTTTTACATTTCAGTAAAATATTACAAGAAAGCAGTACCTATAAAATATAATATATACCATAAACAGATCGGTATACCTACGTGTATTTTTTAAATAGTATATAGTATTTTTCTTTATATCAAATATTTTTGAAGAAAGTAAACAATTTATAAACACAAAATTAAAATTCCATTTATTCATAACGTTCAATTATAAAAACTTACTACGTTTCTTGCAAATTACAATATATATTATGTAATGTTGAAAATAAGAATTTACTATCTGGTTTCAGGTCATTGGAAATAGATGCTCATATGAACCGTTATAAAATATTTCTGAAAAAATATTAAAAAAATTCTAAAATAATATAACTGATAAGTATTATAGGCGTACAATAAATTGTATGAGGTATTTTCATTGAACATTTGTAAATTATAATTAGTTTTTATTTTTATGATTTGTTTTTTTATGCCACAATATTTGAACAGGAAAAAATTAAAATTAAAATTTTTAATGGTATGTACTGCATTATAATGTGTTACCAAAACAAATGCTATTTAATTAAAAATGTATCTAAAAATAATATTAAAAATAACTTGTTAAAATTTCTCTTATAATTTATACGTTCTTATTTCTGTTAGGTTAGGTAATTGTATTGTAATCTAAAAATGATTGATTACTGCAGCTGGGAATCGGGATAAACATTATCCAACCTTATACAATACAGTTACAAATTTAAGTTAAAAACCAACATTCTTAATTTATACATACAAATATCTGTCCTCAAACTGCATAATATATTTTATAATTTTATTAAAAATTATTATTTTTAGTAAAGTTTATTCAAATGGAGTTTTATTTCTTGAAAATCGTATGGTAAGATTTTTAAAAAAGTAGTAGATACTTTGAAACAGAAATTATATGCCATATTTTTAATTTTACAAAATATTTAAAATATTTAATTTTAATTAATATTATGCACGTCATCGAACGAATTCCGGGACAAAAAAAGGAACATTGTTTAACAGTTTTTATCAGATAAACTTAAAATAAACGCGCGTGGGACCTAGTACAGCGTATACAAGGTATATAATATAATCAGGGTGGAGAGTGGGCAAATTCGGCGACAAAACTGCCGTCATAATCCGGAAGGGTCTTATACTGCAGCGTAGTCAGTCGCTCTCCCTCCCCTCCCCCCGGAACTCATTCTTCCTATATATATATATATATATACGAAGGATTAAAGACTTAAATTACAAACTCCGGCAGCATAATAAAGGTTCTAATTCGTCGTCGTCTCTTTCAAATCTGTGTACTTTATCACGTGTCGTCTTCTTAATTCGATGTCTGCTTGGCTTATCGCTGGGCCTGGTACACCCACATAGATACGTACACATATATAATCCGAGCGGTAGCAAGAAGCGCAGGTGAAGACGAAAAATCGGTGTAAAGCGATTACCGAATTCTCGATAAGCGTCTTTACGTGGCTAACACCATTTGTGTATTTTATTTACCAGCAGTTACCCCCCTGAATTTTGGTTCCCTTCCGTTTCACCCACTTGACGACACTTTAACGCACGCTTCAGCGACGACGGTTGATCTCTATTCAAACATTGATAAAACCTTTTTTATGACTTTACAAATATTGCGCAGCGGTATCGCAGTAAATCTGCTGCTAATGCTGCTACCAGTAGGTACTCTACCTCGTTTTCCTAATTTTTAGACGTTTAATTCTGTTTTGATTTATAACAATTTAATACACATAATATAAAATGAATCAATGAATAGAAAATGTTTAAATAAAATATTTTATAATATAAAAATTTGAAATTATTTTAAATGAAATACAAAACGAATGTATTCGATTTAATTAAAAGTAAACAATTTAATGATATTTATTAATGCTGCAGATACGTTTAAAAACTATGCTATTCGATTCGAACTTTGAGGTTACAATATATATTTACAATTGGCAATATATATATATTTTTTTTGCGCGAGTGATTGCTTCCTATTTATTTTTTACTACACTAAAAAGGCGGAGTTTATAAGAATTGCTTTCGATTTAAAAGAATCGAAAAAAACAACACAACCGAGATGAAATTCGGAAATGGCACCCACACTAATGACAACAGCGTGTTTAGATAAGGGTAATAATTCTTGTGCATGATGGAGAAGACGGAAAACGTGAGAGACTCATAAAAAGAATTCGAAAAAAAAGCCTTTAACTGATAACATTTCTCTTTTTTATTTTCCCTCCTCTATGATGTTCGTCGTTTGGTTTTATCACTGTTGCAGGGGTGGAAATCTTCCCAAATGTACACGCCTATATAGTTTACGCTGATGAACCACAAAGCACCAACACTTCATGTGGTGAATTAATATAATAAATATTTATTTTTTTAGTAACACAAAAAATAAATAGCTAATCAAAAATTGTTTTTTTTTTGTATGCGTAATTATTTTAGTAATGGAATCTTTTGTTTTTCTTGAATTTCAATTCCAATGGCACTAAATGTGTTAAAAATCGAAATCGAAATCTATAAAAATACTTAAAACTATTTTTATTGATTTTAATTTATCCCATAATACCAATTGCCGAAATTGGTTTTTTGTATTGATATAGTATCATAATATTATATATATTATAACATAATATAACATATTATTTTTTACGAGGTATTTTGTAAAGAACTATAAAAGCCGGACTCTACAAAATAAGACCCAGGCCTGGTTGAACCTAGGTCTTATTTAATTAACCCTGTACTGAATCACCGTATAGTTAAAAATACCTAGTTTGTATACGCAGGTAGTATACTATCAAATTCGGTATTATAAATACTTTAGAAATTCGCTAAGCTAGACCGGTTTAAAATTATCCCACATCATCCTGCACCGGGATAATGAACCATGTAAACGATATGGTCCAAACATCCCGGTTCATTATTTTTCACACCGGTTTAGTCTAGCGAATTTGTATACTATCATACATTTTACGACTTTTGACTTATTTGTGTGCAGTTATTTTTGTAAAATTAACTGTTTACAAATGTTAAATAATTATTGTTAAATGAAAAAGTAATAATAAAAACTTTTATTGTAATATTTATAAATAGTTATATAAATTACCAAGCATTTGATAGCATTATATAAGCAATTTTATTGATTCTTTATCTGCACATACTTGAGGTAAAAATAAATACAATTTATATTCCTATTTTTAAATTGGTTATTTATATATGAAGGTACTATAGTGTATTCAAAAAAATAATATACCAATATAAACTTAAATTTAATCATTTTCTTAAATTTTTAAATTATTTAAGTATAACTACATTAATGCATAAACGCATTGAATAACCAATTATATACAGTCTTAAATATGCATAAATACTTCAGAACCATATTTCATAATTTATTAAAAACTAAAGACACACTTTAAGTTTAAACACCAACATGAATTAATTTTTGTTTTCACTTCAACCCTCCGAGGCAAATTTACTCAATCTGCCTCTGACATAAGGGAATATTATTATTTAAAATACTTAAACTTTTTTTACGGTCCACTGTGTGTGTATGTTTAAGAGGTCTCCTCTGTACACTGTAATATGTGAACAACGAAACCAGCATCAATAATAAACATCAGACAAGAGTTAATTAAAGAAAGTCAGTTCGTTGGTGGCCATACACTACCGAACCATTAAGATCTCAAGTTCTCATCAAGCAAACTTTTTCATAGTACCTACTATTATTAGTAGTACCTACAATCAAAAAATCACTAGAACATAAATACGAATTATCAGTCATGCATAGATATTATAAGAATAAAACAAATATATTTCACAATTTTTTTTTTAATAACATTATTTGTTAGTTATACACTTATACCGCCTTGTTTATATGCCTTGCATGCTATAATATGATAATGTACCACACTATTAGTATAGAGTAATAGTGGTGCCCGTCTGCATAACATATTCATCATAAATATAATGTGGCCATCGGAAAGAATGATTTTTTAAATATATTAATTATTATTAACGTTTGATTTGTCTGACGAGCATTAAAAAATATGATAGGTAAGAAATAGAGTAACAATAATAATATAAGATCAAATATTCAATAATTCGTACATAAACAACGGTTTATACGATACGAAATATTTATGGAAACCAAATATCAAAATTATTGTTTTTTTTTTAACTTACATGAATATTAAATGTTTAACTACTTTTATAATACGATATAGCCGTTTTATAAAAATATTCTTATTTCAATAATAATAATATCATACATTATTATACTGCAACACGTCTTACATAATCGCTTCTCGAAAACCTTTTTGTCTACACAAGTATATTAATATGTATACGCCGTATATACCTAAGACTTTAGACTTTTATTATTATATTATATACTGCACCTGGTAAACAAGTCATAATAATAATTCCCAAGTCGATATATTATATTATCACATTTTATAACACTGTATATAATAATTATATTAATACCGACTAGTGTGGACTAATTTATTTCGACGGAATCGCCGGCGCCGCGTGGTAGCGACGAAATCGAGTGGCAGACTGACGCATTTGATGCTGCAGAGACTTACCATTTTTGGGTGTTGTGTGTATATATATATATATATACGGAGAATTCGTTAAAACACGCGTCTCTGGATAATGTATTCTCCGTTTAGCCAAAACGTCATCTGTTGTTACCTAATGATTATTCACCGTAAAGTGCCTTAGACGTAACAGCTATAGCAGCAGCAGCAGGATCAGCAGGAGCAGTCCCGTTAAATAAAATACATAGGGAAAGAGCGACGAGCTGCGGCGGTATCGGTGAAGCGGAGGCGGAGAGGGACGAATGTGTTAAAAGTTATTCATGCAACTTTAAATGCGAACGAAACTTGATTTTCTGCAGTGCCGGGTGTAGGTGGGGTATAATATGGTGCAAATACGTATATAATAATATAATATATACAGCGGTGGGAGGACGCGAAAACGCGCGCGTATATATACATATACTGATTAATTATTCGACGGGTGCAGACGCGCATCAAGCCGAGAAACTGGAAGAGAGGTTTTTGTTTTTAAATCGTCGCCATCCGCGTGAAAGGATTTCCGTGTGAGAGAAGTCGAACTACGCGATACCGCTCGGCGAGAGGGAAAACTCGCTTTTACCCGTCGTCGGGCTGCAGAGTAGCGGAAATATGGCAGGAGAGTACGCAGCAGGTGCAGGACGAATAGCGCGAGTTGGGTCGAATTCACGGGTTTTAAAAATCGTACAAGAGTATAGAGCTCGTCGGGCCTTCCATATAATATTATGTCGTGAATAACGATCAAGGTGGTTTTTAAGAAGAGCTGCGTGCACTTCGCTTGTCCATTATTACGTTGAACAGAAATTTATTTACAGACAATATATTGGGTTCAATTTTAAATCTAAAATAAACGAGATAACGGTGAAATATAAATGCGTATTAGTAGGTAGTAGTTTGTTTTGTTTAATTCTTAGCTTTATTAATGGGTACATATCCTTTTCTGTAATTGTCTAGATATATTATAATTTTATGTTATTATCTCAATAAAGAAACAAAAAATACGCGATGATAAACTTCCCTCTATATAAAATCATATTTCTTTGTATGATATATTTTTTTGGAATACTATCAGGTAGGTACTAACTATACACAAGTCTCTCACCAAGTAGGTACTCACAACACATATAGCCATATAGGTACTATAATATTATATACTATTATAAAATAAATTATTTAGTTTTATTAAATTAATATCACTATTAAAGTTATGTAAAACATAGGTATATAACAAAACTGTCAATGAGGAACACCCACCGTACACTTCTGGCTTATTCTTCGATATAATTTTATATAGAAACATAGATAACGGAAATAGATTTTTCGTTTCCCCCGGAATTTAAAATCAGATGCCTCGATCATTGAATAATATGATGATATAAGTCTTTCGAGGCTATACTTCTTTTCGACCGTTCCCCTGAATGTGTTGAGAATTTATAATGATTTCCGATACAACAACTTTCCGTTTAAGCGTCACTGATACAGTCATCAAGGTTTATGTAAAATAAAGGAATGTATAACTGCTGATTCAGCGAAAAAGGCGAGAGACAAATGTCTGGACGTTAGTATAATAATAATCTTTTAAAAACTTTTATAAATCAGTTATTAATCTCAAGTTTTTTTTTTCCCATCGAAAACAATGCTATTAAGTAGCAAAAAGTGGGAGCCAAAGTTTCTTTAATTTATCGACATAATAAAGACATAATCCGGGGCGCCCTCGGACCGTGACATAACTGCCCTGGGCACGACCTTTAAATGACTTATAAATCTAATCGAGCTACACTCATAAACTGTTTCCTCATAAACTTGATTTAAAGATTTTCAAAAGCTATGGTAAAACAAATAACTTCAAATAAACAATATCCACCGGAAACGTACACCCTCAGTGATGATGTATATGAAGGACGTTAGAAGACGAACTCCCCAAATATGATTTATTAAAAAAATGTTATTTCTCCCGTATAACAAGCACCCTATCTTTAAGATTTTCACTGGACTCGATTTTATTTACTTGTAACACATTAATTTAAAAACGAAACTTTATTATTGGAGTTTGAATCGTCCCTGCAGGCTAAAATAATTTATTGTTATACCGTTAGAAAATTTTTTTTTTTGTCAATTATTTTAAGTGTTACAATAATATTATTTGAATTGTATGTAACTTAAATATATCGATGAAAAACATTAATTTTTAATTGTTTATATACATAATAATAAAGTATATATATATATTATATTAGTATCGTCACATAATATAATATTATTATATGTCTACTGTGTTCTAAAATATATTAATAGTAATTCAATACAGTATTAATCAAAATCATAAACCTTCATTTTCATTATTACAATAATCCTTTTAACGCAATCGATTTCAAATTAATTTCCAACCCGATATTCCTTTGCTAATTAATGTATTGTGTGCACCTCAAATAAACGGATTATTGACGTACACTGAGATTACATTTCAAGATTATCTCTTCCCTCTAAGCCATATCACATTATTATTTTTAGGATTTCATGTTTACCGTCTACATTTCATAATTGATAGTTTTAATGATATATTCAAATAATTGCAATCGAATTACGTATACATATTATACTCGAGACTATTTATTTGTAAGACAGTTGACAGTTGTTTAATGTTATATTAAATGTTGATTTTCAGATTCTGTGTCGGAGACCGCTTTTACCTGTGCGAAAACAAAATATTATGTGAATACGATTTCGAGGAGAGAATGGTATTTGCAAACATGGCTTATAATCCAGCTACTTTAGCTCAGTTGAAACGTCACGCCACACACATTCCACCAGCGGTACGTATCTATAATTAAAATAAACAATTACTTTAAATACCAAATAAATTTATTTAAATAAAATAAATATTTATATTTTTTTTAAACTCTCAATGATTATGATACAAATTTATAACATTGAATCAATGTCAAAATATTTAAGATTAGCTATGGTTTAAAAACTCACAAATTCGTTGTAACAGTAATTCGCTTTTTGTATATTATTTTGAAATGTTAGCGATTAACTTAAATGAATAATACAAAATATTACAACGATCTGTTCTTAGATATTTTATTATTTACATGGTTTTACTATTAACTAACCATAATCAAAGTTACTTCTCATTCATCTCGTAACACAGCCCTCTTCTATGTCCCACATGCCGCCACCTGCAACTGTGTGGTTAATGAGCCTTTAAGACGTCTATAATAGTATAATGTCATTTGCCAAAGCAGATTCGTCCTTTGACGATTTATTAATCTAATTAGCTGTAATTTCTGTATTATAAATAAACTATTGTAATTTTATATTATTATTAATTACTATTTTGTAATGACTTTTGTTATCTTAAATGTGTAATGTTGCATGTTCAAAAGGGCCCAGCCCGTAAAATTAAAATTAAATAATGTGCAGACAGTGTAGTCTTGTACGCAACTTAAGCAAATACAATATGCACAGTAGACAGGTTAGGATAGTCTAGTTCTACTAGACAACAATGGTTATTACTTATACATTTTGTTTATCGTTTGTTATCATTTTCATTTTTTTACTACCTAGCTATATTTTAATTTAAACGAATTCTCATTCTTTAAAAAAAAATTATGATTTTATTGATAGTTTGCCTGCCTATATTATGTCATGACCTCCTGGAGTTGGTCAGCTAAATTCATCATGTTTTCTACGCTATCTTTTGTTTTCGATTAATTAATGTTTTGTAGTCAATACCTTACGATCGTTTTGTTGTAGGTTGGTGGAGGGGGTAGAGCAGATCTGCCCATGGTGGCAGGAAGCAACGGGGCTGGTGATCGTAGAGCCACGCCAACTGATTCACACCACCATGGACATCACCATCATGGGCACCATCACGGAACACCTACCAGCAATGGACACCAATACGGTGGATCAGGCGCCACCACGAATGGCGACCAGTCTCAACTTCAATTATATGACGTAAAATGATAACATAAAAACGTGTTATTTCTCAAAAAAACGCTCTCTTTTTAAATTTGATTTTAGAACTATTTTGTTATTTATTGCCCACGAGTATCTTGATATAACTACGCATAATATTATTAGATTTACTGACGAACACAAATCGTTACAGACAGATCACTTCTGTTTGGCTAGTCACAACGATAAGATTATTCGTAGTATAAAATTATAACATTGTTTAAATTTTTTTCACAAGCTAAAGTGCAAAAATAAATTTTTAATTCACGCAATTAAAAAAAAACTGTTAATTTAATTACTCATAAATGGTTTTTTTTTTGTTGTTCTTGTTGTTGTTTAAATGACACCAATCAAACAGTGTCTATTTACTGTCTTTAATATTTAAACTATAATAATATTATACATTTCAAAATTAATTGCATATTATTATGATTTAAAATTATTCCATTTGTCCAAATATCGAAATATATGAAAACAAAATTATCTTTACCAAACTATACTTTATAATAATATATATAATATACTAGTTTAGTGTTAAGTACTTGTAAGTATGTATGTATTATTAATTTTTACCCTTATATAAAGGATCTCTCGTTGATTTAAATAATGTTCTAAGTTACCTTTGTATTGTTTTCAATTTTATTATATTTAACCTTAAGACGAAACACTGGTAGTATTATATAATATTTATGTATATTTGTATTATGATAATAATATGTGCGTGATTCTTAACAAATATATAAGTATTTCGTTGGCACCACTATAGACATTTTGTTTATTTATTAAATTTTCGATTACCTATACTTCTCAGTTACCCGTCTGTTTCAGGTCTGCTTCTATTTAAAGCACAATCTATTTTTACTGACTTAACACTATTTATTTGATTGTTAACGTTTTTTCAAAAAAAACTCAACGAGTATTCTACTCGTTTATCTTGGTAAACGTGTACAGTAATGTGAAACGCAAGTTTACAAAGCGTGTTGCCGTTGCGAGCTTATATACTATAGTATATACTCTTCAAAAACACCTTTAGCGATATACATCGTAATCTCTAAGTATACGGTTTAAGAACTAAAACTCTGTTTTTCTTAACTTAATATTATTATAATATACAACATCTAAAATTTTAATTTGATGTCGTATACAGTACATATAATATGTTAAACACATACTTAATTTATTCATTGGTTGTTTAAGAAGTTTAGCAGGAAGTATAGCTACCGTATATATAATAATATATTATATTATATATACGCAGTCTGACTCGAAGCGCCAAGCGCATTATTCAAAATTACCATTTGCACAGCTGATTTGTTATTACGTGAGTTTGAGGCTGCTGCAGTATATTTACCGCTCACAAAAACGATAAGTTTAACATCGAAGTTTTTGCGGCCTCGTAAAAATGATAAACCGGCCGTACATTATTTTTTATCAGCGTTCCATATATACTGTAGTCTGCTTTATCGCGCCCGCCCATTGTTACGTGACTTCCGCAAAGCAACCCCCGGTGATGTACTGCGCTTATACGTGTCCCGTCTCTTCAAATGCCTGCCTCACCCCTTGTATATGTATAAACACGATGATGATTTTTTTTCTGTTTGTCTACGACAGTATATGTACAAGAGCTAAATCGAACTCGTTCAAAAATGCATGAAAACTTCTCTCGAATGCGCGCGCGAACACTGTACGGAAATTTCCGTTCGCACCGGAAATGTGAACGGAGAAAAAAATACGTCGACGGCGCGCCAGAGCAGAGCTTTCCGGATATTACACACGCAGGCGATTTTAACGATCCTTTCAAGACATAAGGGCAATAAACCACTGTTAACTCTTTACAGATGATGTTATTATTTTCGTTCCCGGTCCCCGCTTGCAAAAACCTCCGCACATATAATATATACTTTCCGTTTATGCGTGTGTAAAACGCGTATGTGCCCTGTAGTATTATTATGTATGTTTATATGTATGTATAGCATAACAAACTACGACGACGACTGCAGTGTTCGATTGTATTCGAATGCACGCGTTTAATAATAAGAAATAAGATATGTGCCGAGAGATCATAATATAATGCCTGACCCCCCGAACATTTGTAATTTCTATTAAATAATATATTATATTATGCAGAGCACTGCAGTTGTTCATCAAAAGAAGTATTGAAATCATATATATACTCGCCATACATACTGCTTTATTTATTAGTAGTTTTATAAGACTATTGATTAAACTATTATATTTTGTACTTGGCTTTTAATATTCGTTATGGCAAACGCCGTTGATTTTTGTAAAACAAACCAGTAGGTGGGTGGTATGTCTCGCATTTAATATAATTAACGAGAAATATTTACTATAATATTTCAAATAGAAATAGATGTTCAAGAAAAAAATCCAGACTCAACACGTGAAGGCCATATTAAACATTAATTTGGTAATTCCGATCAATTAAAGACCTAAATAGATTTCCTAAATAAAATTTCCCTAGATAGATCATACAATATATAAGCCACACAATATTAGGTATCATAGAGAGATCATGAGTATCGACATTATAAATTTTGGATTAAAGACTGCGCTGCGCCAAACGAAGGGCCCCCCGGCGACGTGGTGATAAATTGTATATATACGGCGAAGTGGCGAGGTGATAACAATCAATAATAGGTACAATAACAACAACATGTTGTGTTTCGAACAAAAAGTCTGCAAAAAATCAATTTGTACACGATATAGGTAATAATTAGATTTTATACTCGAAAATGACACTCGTCGAGTACATACCTATGAAACGCGTAAACATGTTATATTTATATATGTATGTATATATAGACACATAAGTCGCATTCACTGTTTCGACAACGTGCGTTGTTAAGTGGAAAATGCCATGAAACTCATTTGTTGACTGTGTCATTGCAGCGTTTGCATAATGTTATCGGGTGTATAATATTATATTGTATCGTGGCGTCGTTCAACAATAGCTAGGCAGGTTATAACTTGAGATAAACGCATTAAGACGTCAAGCTCGTATTTGGGGTGGTGGGGAAAGGATAATTAAATTACGAGGAGTGGAAGACCGACTTTCGCATCAGACTTGTCACCTGTTCGACAGGACAAAAGGATTTCAATCAACATCGACGGCGTTTAATTGTCACAACACAATGCACCAAGCTTATCAATTTATTATTGTTGAAGGGTTCCCTGGTTCGACATTCACAGTTTCCATTCTCCATTGTTAAGTTTTGAATATTATAGTGTCCGTTTTGAGATTTTCTAACCGACATATAATATAAAACGGACGACAGATCGCAATCAGACAAACACATCATATATTTCGCAGTGTAAAATATTGTGCTGCAGCTAGTGAGAAATGATATGTAAACTGAGAATATTTCCAATAACGGCAATAACAGCTATAACACGAAATCTCGAAATCCACATACCTATATTTATCGCGCACCTACTTAAAGTATGAGGTAGGTTGAATATAAGTTAAAATAATTTAAATACTATCAAAACACAATAACAGTAGTGGATCTTGAAGTCACCTAAGGGGTGGTGAATTTTCAAAAAGTAAATAACCTTTTTGTTTATTATAATATAGACAGCCCAAGGGGAGGGAGAACGCCCCTTCGCTCCCTCCCCTCCTATCCACCACCACACGATAACCATATTATAAGACCCAAGTAGGTAAGTTCCTTATAATTTTAACCATATTATATACCTACTACTACTATCACAACTCGTTAGCCATCGTGATACGTATTATTATAATTACTAATGTGACAAGTTTTGAATAATATTATTATAATTTAAAAATTAATATAAATTAGCTGGCATCCATTTGAATAAAATATGGTCGGTTTATCTTTATATAAAAAGTTGTATAGGTGTGAATACAAATATCACAATTCGCAGTATTTTTACTAGGTATATTTTATAATTTATGTTATTATAATATTACGTATATTAGGTGTGTACTGTGTGTTTAGTGTGTATATTAACTTTAATAACCTAACCTATACAGTTTAGTGATGCAGAACGATATCGATTAATTATAAGTAGGAACATCGTAAATCGATATTCGATATTAATATTATTACAACCTAAATATTATATTTATTAATATATTGACGACAAATAAATTTAACGATTTAATCAGATATTGAAAAATGATATTATTTAAATATCATTCAAATTTATTTTACTATTTTATTTCTATGTATTTATTCATTTTGATTATTTATTTTTTTATTTTTATTATTGTGTAGGACCCTGTAGGTATAATATTATAAAATAATAAAATAATAAATGTATGAAAACTTATTATTTTGAGTGTAAAAAAACTACAGTGAATTTATTTTAAATACATATATCGATATATATCGATGTATATGAAACGATATCGATAATAAAAATATATTATACCTACTGCTTCACTAATTAAATTCCATTTTACTGTTAGGTTATTAAGTACCTACACGTCTTGTCTTTATACATTTTTATCATAAAATATATCATTTCATATCTAAACAATACTTACAATTGATGAAGTGTTATTTATGCACGATAAAAAAGGAATTCGTATTAAACTTTCACGGCACGTCAATAATTATTATACTGTATTCTTACACAATTTTTGATTCTTAAATTATATTATCAAGCGCAAAAATGTAGAATATTTTAAGCACAAAAATTGATTTGCATACAGTGTAAACACGTTTATTCCAAGAGCACGGCAAGTAAATCCGGGGGAGGGTTGTAAATTTAATTTAAAACTTGCCACTTGAACCGACAAATATTCAGATATGAAAACAGTGTTTCGAACCGTATAGAGGCTATAATATTATAGCTGCGGTGATTCTAAGATTAGCTTTGGTGTGTAGGAAACAATGAAATTAAGTTTGTTAATTATTATTCCCAGACCGTCAACTCTTCATTCGCATATAGCACAGCTGGGTGGAAATATTATAATATAGACCGAATATTGTTTCAACGCGAACCTCGGCTGGCTGATAACACACACAGGGACTGACGTACTTGACAACTACTCGTTCGTCTTAACGGTTCCCCACCACTCCCTCGCGCGCGGCGGAGACAAGATAACGCTGTTTCGAGATAATCCCTTTAGAATAAATTATATACAATTCTTAGTAGGTAGTTAACTGTTATGTTCTAATTTAATTTGAAATGCGTATACAAGCCTTCAGCTGTTGTACAATCAAAGTTAAATTAAGTTTTCGATAAATACCAGATTAGACTTGACCCATTTATGAAGGATACTATTACATATTTGTAAGCATTACAAATATTCGGCCAGCGTATTTGTACTTTTTGCAGGAGATTTGCAAAAACTCAATACTTCAATTTAGAAGACGAATTAATTAATGATATATAATTTGACGGGTGTGATAAATGTACTTAATAGAAATTAAACAACATAGTGTCGTCAAAAAAAAAAAATAAAACCTATAAGAAGGAAAATACAGAGATAAGTTCTCAATAATAATATAGTGGCTCGGCGCGGTGCAGTGGCTGAAAACAATGATTGAGAGTAAGCAACAGCCGATGCCACTAGTGCTCGGATGGGTGACCAGTGATCACCCGGGTTCGCAGTGTGCAAAAACCTTGCCACACATATACAATAATGTTCCTAACCAACCTTACCTTACCAACCCTATCAACCTTACAGATTAATGACCTCAGTCGTCGAAACCTTAAACTAATAAAAAACAAAAACAATAATATAGTTGTAGTATACATTATAATTATAAATTATTGCTTTAGAAATACGAGTTATAGTTTATAACAGAGCTCAGTAAATGAACTCACATTTAAGGCGTATTCTTCAAAATTGTTTGATATTTTTGCCTTGTTGATACTGTTAGAACACTCCGTGATTTTATTGGACTACATTTTCGATTGAGGAACTTTTTCTGTGAGGTGTGCTTAAAAGTTATATTCTAATATTTAAAAAAAAAAAATACAATGTTATGTATTTCGGAGCTGTATCTGAATCGCGTCCAAAAAAACGTAGAAAAACGTCTATGGTTTGTTTGTTGTAGGCCTGAGTTGTGTCCACGGTTATAATCATGTCCGAACTTTTAAATATTTTGCAATAACTGTTTGTCAGTGTAGATAATTGAGAACCATTTATAGGCCATATAACGATCAATTAGGTTTCCCCACTTTTCAGTATCGATATATTTTGTAGATTAGTAAATATTACCGACCAATATACGATCTGAAAATTAATTTTGTTCTTACATTTTAACAACCTAACACTAGTTTATACATTTAAATTTAAAATTAATTAATTTGTGATGAAAATTGAAAATTGATAAAATGTGAAAAAAAAAACTATTTTTAATAAAATATAAATTATGCATCATTATTATTGGTGGCTAGTACATTATTTATTTTCAAAAGTTCCTTTTTAAATAATATTATTCAAAGATTGCGTGGTGTTCAAATCGTACGTGTAAATCTTATTTATATAAATTATAGACCTCTGCAGACTGGGTAGGTAAGGGTAAAGGGTAAGGTAAATGTACAATCTTTATTTAACTACTATTGGGGTGACAATTCGGTGAAAACCCCCGGACCCAACACAGATCTGTCGTGGGAAACCGCGGACGCCGTTCGACTTAAATATGATTTTCCGGACACTACTCAGATGCGCCGGGTCTCGGACACGGGTAATTTATATCGATCTATAGCCTATATATTATATACTGCGTCCGGTAGAACACTGCACAGAATCTGATATATATATATATATATATATACATACATATGACGTGTATTATACTTAAGACGATAAGTAAACTGCACGGTGCGATTTACACTGATAACCGTTAAAGCAAACTAGACCCTTCACGCAAACGGGAGGGGGGGGGGGTGGCGCGGAACCAATTAAATAATGCAAAGTGGCGAGTCTTAAACGATAGCGGCGGCGGCGGCTCGGAAGCGGTTGCGGTGGCGGCGGCGTCCGCGGATTATCAACCGACCAATTAATATTCAAAGTCGCCGGTCGCGGTGTATATAGCGGCAATACATTATTATGTATAAAGGTATTATATATCTATACAGGTGCAGTGTATATATAACGACTTACGATGCTCGTCCGAGGCAGTTTATATACATACACCGTCATATCAGTATGTATATACACGAACGGAGGATTATAGCTGGTGTATATCTTCGCGGAAAATATCCTCCTCCGATGCCGTCTCAGCATAATACACGCGTATGTGTATGTGTATATAATATGTGCGTATATATTATAATGAAATATCAACAATCCTTCGGACGCGGCAAACCGACCGCGCGAGCGTCTTATAAAACCTCCCCTATACCTCCCCCACCACTGTCATCCTCTAGGTATATGCAGACACGCACACAGGCGCATACAAACACACCCTCTGCTCCAAAACGGTCGTATAACTCCTACCATCGAGAGAGTGTGTGTGTGTGCGCGCGTATAATAATTTCAACCCTCACCCCCTGTCCGAGGTTGACCTATGCACAGACAGTGGCATCCCGTGCTCCCTATCGGCGTCTTCCACGCGCGGCGTTAAGTAAAATACGATAAATATGTATTTATACATATATACACAAAAACCGGCAATAATTTGTTACCGGCTAAACAAAACAAGACGGGGCCGATCCCGCGCGCTCGTAATTCGTAACAATGCAAATATTGCTTATTGGTATCAACGCATCTCGGCAACCGCCAAATCCGATTATATAATAATGTATAGTAATATATCGTATACATTAAACGCGACTCGAGGATAATGCTACAGCACCGCGGTCGAGAAATTTATGATGCGCTGTAAGATTTTTGCAGAGACAGTCTCGTCGAGCTACGATGATAGACGATAGGTATGATTAACGTGGAAACATTTTTAAAAACATTACGTGACAACAAGAATAAATATTATTATTATTTAACAGATAAGGTAATCCGTGACAAAACCGTTCTCCCACAAAGTGAAAAAACATTTGTCGTAGCAATACACCTCACCGATGCTGTTCCTGTAGCTGCGGTACGTTAAGCCGTCGTCGCGGCTCAACGGGAACGTGGCTCAGCCACCGCGCAGGCCCACGTCTTACTACATCAGCCGTATAATATTCTTTATAGCACCTATGCTGTATTTTTGAAAATTGAAATTGCTTTCGTTTATTCAGAATATGACAGATTTTAAAATTATTTTTCCTCCGTGTTATAAATTAGTACCTAGATACCTAACTCTACAAAATTACAATTTTTGAATTTTTAAAAAACTAAAAAAAAATTACAAGTGTTTTATGAACAATTTTTTTAGACCTTGGAAAAGGGAAGTGACTATAAGTTACATAATACATACAAAAAAACTATACTCGAATATCTGCATTATATATCGAATTATTGCACTTTCTAACTGACTTTCCAATTAATAAACATATAATGTAAGTTTATTATTATTTTTGTATACATTATTTTATTTATATTAACATAAATAAATTTAACACATAAGAATTCTATCTAATAATTATAATACCGTGTTTATAATATTGGATTCTAGTATTGTTGTAGTTATGATTTTATGATATTAATTGTAAACGGAAAATAAAATTACCTAGGTAAAATACTTTTAAAGGGTCCCATTGAAATGTATTATGCCGGGACTCAATCATTAACCAGACCTATAATGGACAGACGTATGATATATATATACGGTGCCTATATATATTATAAGGAGATATATTATGAACGTTGGAAATTATTTATGTTTTTAGATTTTATTTATTCGTTTACTTTAACCGGCGTAGAGTAATCGTATTACACAAACTTTTGTGCCACGACGTATTATACTGCAACACGCGCGTTAGCCGTTTCAAACCCAACGGACGTAGATAAATTGTTGTAAATAAACGTTTTGAACGTCTTTATCGCGGTGAGTACCCACCGAAACACGCGGTTCTGAAAAATTACAGTTGTTTACTGGAACCTCGGATGAGGTAAAAATCGCATTGGAGAATATTTTGGCGGACGGGGAGGGGTTGAAAAAAAATAATTGGAAAACATTTGTAACATTATGGACAATTGACCACGACGATATAAGATAACGAGGGCCGTAGAGTTATAACCATCATGGTCACCCCTCACCCTTACTTTATATATATATAATTATATATACTACCTCGGTTAACCTGCTGTACAGTGAGAAATTAAATTGAGTGAGAACACGAACACTTGGTCCCAGCTAATTATATCCGAAACGCACGGAAACCCGAAAACGAATCTCGAAAAACCGCTCTACCGTTTATAATTCACTGCACAGTTAGCGTCTCCGATGAAAGGGCAACTATACACGGCCCGTTTTTGTTTTCGGTTAACTGAAAGTTGTGCAAACAGAATCTTAGAATTAAACAACAGCTTGAGTAAAAAATCAAAAGTGAAATAAATAATTAAGTGGTATAACAGATTGGGTACCTACCTCGATGTTAATAATACTATTAATTATTATAAAACGTTCGATGTTTAAATGTATATAATAATACCTATGTGTTTTATAAATATTATTATAGAAGTTATAAAATATAACGTACGTATTGATATAATACAAATATTTAAAAATACGAAATGAATAAAATATTATGCAACCATCACTGAAACGACTGATTTTTTTCTTTATCAAGATTAATGACCTATGATCTATGTCTGAGTGGCTCCTGAGATGATTTAGATTCGAAATTGGACCCGGTTAGGTCCAACCCAGAGAGCGACTCAAATGGGGATTTATGGTGGAAATTATTGTTTATAAATGGTTGCTATTGGTTATAGGAGAAATAATAAGTATAAATTAGTATTTTTTATTTTATTGGTTGCCAATGGTTAATCGGGAAGATCGGGTGCAACTGTGCAAGCATGCATCAATTCAAATTTACGCACACCTTCTTGATATAATTTACTGTCACACATTGTCCACGATCCGACGTATTCGGATTGCCTACCAGGAAGAATGCACCTCAAAGGAATTTAATAAACAAATTTTTTTAAATATAAAATTTTTTACGGGCAACGAAGTTTGCGGGTTCAGCTAGTATAACATATAAGTTTTAATAATGTGCATATAACTTTAAAAAGTATGTTGACACTTATTTATATAAATTACAAAAATAAAATACTAAATACTAATTATAATATTAATACTCCTAATTTGTGTAGTAATTTACAAATTCATTTACAATATTAAGTACCTACCTAGCTGCTAAAGTTTAAATTTCCAAATTAAAATAAAACCACATACATTCCATGTAGGTACATTTGTTTTAACTACTGCACTTAAATTAATTTAGATTTTAACAAATTATATTATAATACAGACCTAAATAATGATAACATAGAGGTAAGCATCATTTAGGAGCAGCTTTGTGGTGGAGTTTTTGTTTTGAAACACATACACACACGTGTTTCGTTTTCCTTCAGTGCCGAAATAATAAATAACTGTTGTTGTTTGGCACTTTTACCGGAAAAACAAACGAGCGTTTTTCACAAACTTTGAAAATATACACATTAAGCAAGTTGGTGGCTCATTCATCCGTGTCGGTTTATGTTTGGTGGTTTTATGTCTATACAGCTTTTATACCACGATTGTTCGATAAAATAAAACGAATATTTTTTATATGTTTATAATCTAAATTTGTTCTACATTTTATTATTATACATATATATTATATATATAAACGTAATGTTTATGTATTCATATAAATTATAAATATATAACTTTTTTAGATATTTATTTCAATTTGGTTCCCCAAATGTTATAATATTATTATGAATAACCTTTTGAATAACATTAAAATAACTAAAATCGTTATTTATCGTTTTAAGTTTCCAATTTAGTAAAAATTCAAAACTCAAATGTCTGTAAATTAAAACTCTGTGACTATATTTTTTTTATAGATTTTAAGCTTTGCGTGTGTGTGTGTGTGTGTGTGTGTGTAATTTGTCATCAACTTTTGAAGCAGTAGAAATGCTTAGATTTTCCACTCCAATATATTTTTTTGGTAGGGAAGTGAAACTGAATAGTGCATTGTGTATGGGGCCCGGGTCAAAAATAAAAAATCCCCAGTCATTTTAAATACATAATTGGGAAAAACGTTAAAAAAAATTAGGAAAAAGTGGGAACTTTTACACAAAACTAATTTTTGACAAAATCGATTTTTTTTATAGGGCTGTTACTTCAAAACGATTAACCATGTATTTTTAAATTTTTGGTTTTTAGTTCTTTTTATCTATAATTGTCAATAGTAAATTTTTTATTCGGTCAAAAAGCTTAAACATTTAACACAAGATGTATTTATTTATTTTACATCAGAATTAACAAAATGTCTAAATTATTTTTTAGTTAAAAATTTATAACTTTTTGAACTTCCATAGAAATTTTAAATTCATTTCCGAGAAATTTAAACAAAAAATAGGTTATGGGGTTGATTTTTTTTGCAATTCAAAAATATTTTTCTTAGAGATTTGAAACTTATACATACATTTTATTTTATACAGAAAAAGTAACAATGATATTTTCAAAACATTTGGATTAATTTTATGATTTTGCCTATTATTATAGCTTATACCTACAACGAACACAGTTCTACGTTGAGTCGGTATTGAATCAAAAGATAAAAATAATAACAATAATATATTATATAAATATATACTATTAAAATACCTAGTTAAATATTAATAATGTAATAAAATAATAAATGCTTTGTTTACGGCAGGAATTAATAATTCACCTTACCGTATTACTAATAATAAAATAAGTTACTCTAATAAGTAATACCATTGTAAAATATGCACCTACTTAGTAATAATCATTTTACGTTTGCAATGATTAATCATTGAGTTCAAATTAAATACTTACTATACAATTTTCAGGATCTTCCTCAAAAATGAAAAACAAGGTATAATCGTGACTCTACAACTACTGTACAACAGAACGATTACTTACTTTCTCCCTTTTTCCTTTTTACTCTAATGTATCAAGATCCAATTTTCTACTATGAACCACTCTAAAAGTTGAAAATCGAAGCATTATTATTATAACCTAACCTTATACATTCATCGCTCCGCTCAAAATCTAAAATGTCTACATTAAGTATGATAAATTATAATACTTATAGGTATAGTGTTCATTTAAAAACTCCTTTTGTACTAACCAATTAGACCGAACCCATATAACCATATACCACAATATACCTACATGATGTAAGTATATGACTAGTATACATATGACAATGTATTGCAGATGTTATCAATTGCTGAGAATCTCGCGTTATTCCTTTATAATATTATAATCAGTTGTTTTAAATCATTGGTTAGTGCCACGTACATTGTGCTAATAATTATTATTGTTGGAATCCAAAACGTGTAAATTATTCGACGATGCCAAAACAGTCGAATTACCATTTTTCACACTAGCGTTTGGTGGTATCGTTCAAAGTTTCCACAATGCTTGTTGTACAGTTAGTTCCAAGCACAACAGTTATCTCCATTCTACCCGTCGTCCCACACACCGTCATTTTGTACTGTCGTCTCTCTATTTTGGGAATTCTGCTTTTGTTTTGTTTGGTACCGCAGTTGCCGTCCACGGACAAAGCCCGACAAAGTTTCAGTTAACGATTGTTACATTACAACATACCTACCTACCTACACGTGGAAAGTGCGAAATTCGACAAACGTTTATACCATTATATTCCTTTTCCCATTATAACCGTATACCCTAAAACTATTCAACAGCAGCGTTGAAAATAAAATATATTACATAATTTATTTATTTTGTACAACTTTAACTATTTTAATAAGTGAGTATACACGTTGGCAAATACAATAACGAATAAAATGTGACATTAAACATTTTGTTTTAATTTCAATCAAAAAACAAAATATCAAAAATAAGCGCTCTTATAAGGTCCCAGCCACCTAACTTTGGTATTCTGAGAAGAGGTTTATTTTTAACTCATGAAAATATAATATATGTATTTTACAATAATTTAAATATATACAAACTAAAATTCCAATTTTAATAGTGCCCATTGTTTTCTTGAAGAATAAATAAAAAAATTTTAATTTTTAAAATATGATAAAATGTGAGGTTATTATATCTACATTAAAATCATTAAATTGTGATATTTAATATATGACGCTGCATGATAATACAATATTATGTCTTAAAAGTTAAAAGTTAAAATTCTATATGTTTGACTTCCTACAACAATCACAGAGCTACGCTCTATCAACAATTTGTCACCTTTTGATTATCCAGTTGGTAGTGTTGGTACCTATCTATATAAAATATCATGGAAATAATTATGATCATAATATATACATTATATTATATATATTTGTTTATTCGCCTTAAATAAATTCGCCTTTGATAACCAGGATATCAACACTATACATAAATATAAATTTTTTTTTAAATATTTTAGATATTTTAGATATTATAACATCCTGTGTTTAAGTTTTCAAATATTATTAAGTTATATGAAATCATATAACAGATAATATCAGATGATTATTAGAAACAGATAATAGAAATAATATAACAGAAAACAGCGTATCTAGGGTGTTATATTATTTCTAAACAATATGAAAAAAAATTAACTTGCTTTATTTACTGTCAAGCCTGGAGTACAAGGGAATAAAACCATTTCTCTGTATCACTATTGAGTTTTTTATATTACGTTTTTTCGCTTTTATGGTTAAGAACGATTTAGAATGCCAGTTTTCAGGACATTAAAATATTAATAAATTAATTAATTATATTTTTTGTTTTATGCCTCTCGTTTTTTACAAAGGAATTATGTCAGGAAAAAGGCATGGCTTATAAAGTTTATTTTCAGTTTTCACAAGTCCTCGCTAAAACGAATTAATGGGTTGGAATATTTTACATACGAAATTATATTTCTATGATATTATATTAGAAAAAATAAAACAACAAATATGTAATATTATTTTCATTAAATAATAATTTTATAGATGATTATAATATATATATATATATATATATATATATATATATATATTTGATAGGTAAATATATTATATGACATCAAATTATAATTAGGTATCCATTTAACATTTTAGCCCATAGATCAATATTTTTTTTTCTTATAAACATACTACCTGTAAAATGTTATTGTTTCTTTGTCTATAAACACGTATTTTCATGGTTATTATAAATAATGGAATTAAATTAATTAAAGTTACCTAATTAAAAAAACAGAAATATTGGTTCTACGACTCTTATGAACAAACTATATTTTATTTTATGTTATAACATAATATCATATTGTTTACCGAATTCACGGATAAAAAATATTCGTTCTTTATAATAATATAGTAGCTAATTTATAATATTCAAAAGTTGTTCTATTCAAATGCTGCAGTATCGACATGAAAAGTCAACGTAGCGCAACAAAATGTTAAATGTCAATTAGACGTGATACTATTATTATATGGTTAAATGTCAGTTAGGGCTCATGTGCTTAAAGGTTAAAACCGTCCGAAATTATCAGAAAGACCAGCCGAACAAAAAATCGGGCACTCGAATTTTATAATGATGTAATTTAATAAATCTTGGGGGTTGGAGCAGTGTGATTTTCCATTTAGTCTTTTGAGTAAAAGCAGAGCAAGACTAAATGATTCCGCCACACGGACGTCCATTATTTTCCACCATGCACTGGACACGAGGGAAATCAACTCATACTTTAAGATAGGTACCTACCCTTATTATGCGTACAAGACACTTAGTTAAATGTCAAGCCCTCTTCAACTGCTCGTGACACTTAGTCCAAAGAGCCCTAAAAATATATTATACTATACTATTAGGTATAGATATATTATGTTGCACTCCATCATGAGTCAGGGGAGATAATTCATCAATCATCATACAAATGTGAAAACTAACTATTTTAATCTAAATGCATTATCCTATTATATTATATATTATACAGTTTCAATCTCATATTCGTTCTATATTTATGTAAAATCTAAAACATTTATTATTTATTTTGAAACAAAATTTTTTTAACACACCTTGTCCTTCAACTATAAACATATACAAGTTTTACATTATACATGATTAAAATATTAAATTTTATTTTTAAGTTATTATATATACAAATAATGTATACAGATGGTCAGAATGAACATAGGACATGAAAAAAAAATGAAAAGGGGTAAAATGTTGTCAAGTAAATATATGCTGTTTTGTTCATGGCGATAAGGTGCCAAACCACAAGTCGAAACGAACATCAGTGAAAAGGGTAGACGTAGTATCAGATATCGATATCGGACCAGAGCACCCTTGTTCTTTTTGTTAATTACAAAAAACTACCCTTCGTGAAAAAATAACAAAATACATCACAACCCTTTTACCGGTTTCTTTTGCTGTCTATACATTGTTTCATTTTCTTCTTGAAACGTATTTATTTTTTATTTTTTTTGTCTGGCTATTGTCCAAAAGGCACGTAAATGCTGTAAAAAACCGTGATAAAACGCCTCTACCTATAATGTTCACGCTCCTAACTAACTTCAGACGCACGCACCTCTTTTTTCCCGTCATACATTTACACAGAACTTTGGATTTATAACTGTATAGTCTAACGCGTGATCGACGTTTTTATTTGGAATGACCGGCCAAAAGGCTGCTACTAGACTACGTTATAACTCAGCACAACAAAAGCCTCAAAAGGTTTCTTTTGTGAATTTTTTTCCACCGTTGGTTATCCATCAACGTCAACTAGAGACTAGTGCTTAACATTAGACGTGGTGTATAAAACGCTCAGTCAGCGAATGAAAAAGGGCAGTCGTTCTGAATTGGGTAGTGGGGAGAGCATTGATAATTAACATAAGAACGAAGAAAAGATATTAATAATATGATGAATGGTGGAAATGTTGACAGTAAAAAAATATAAAATAAAAATGCCCTGTATATGCTTAAGATGGTACTGACTTAAATGAAGCATAAGCAACTATATATTATATGGTGCGATACAAATGTAAACGAGAGTGACTTATATGTAATATGTGTCTTACAAATACCTAATAACAGTCATAATAGTAGTTATTTGGAATGTGTTTTTACGGTTTATCTTAAAAATCGCTTATTATTTACACCATAGCTCACATTTATTTATATTTATTAAATTGGTAATATTGTTATATAATAATTATTATATACCAATATTAATATTTAAATGAATACAAAACTATATACAAGCCAAAGAATAAACCACCTTACCTCAACATTTTAAATATATATAGTGTGTGAAATTAAATTCAGAGCTTGGGATGATAAACACTGAGTACAGTGAAGTTTGTTAAATAATGTGACAAGAAAGTAACGCCATCGTAGTTTTTACAGCACTGCATGTGCAACTTTTACTCGCTTTACCAGTGTGTGATCGACCGTTGCGCCCCCTCAACGCAGATAGAGACTTTTCGATTCGGTACGTTAACAATCAAATTTATATCCCGTGTCGTTTTATTGGTTTTTAAAACTGCTTTACAAGTCTCACTGGGGCTAACGTATTTGGGACGGGTTGTAATTAAAACGAACTTCCGATTTCCCTTGACTGTGTGTTCGCTCGAACCCTTTTATAATTGGCAAATCGGTTAAGTCCGCAAACATTTTCCCTTTGAAGGTAATGCTGCAATGGTTATAGGTATTAGGTAATATATTATTATAACAACATGTAACTTAATTATACAAACGCAGTACAGTAAACGGTTTTAGATTAATTTTTCATATTCCAGAGTGACTTCAGGTAAAACGATGAAGTTTATATACAGACTACTTAATTAAGTAAAAAGCTATTTAAAAGCAATTAGCCAAAACAACGAATACTAATTTAAAGGTATACAAGTTTTATTGGTAGAACTATTGAAGTATTATTGTAGATTAACAACGAGAACAAACTCATTTATAGCGTAATTTAATATAATATTCTAATAACTGCACATATGGTAGAGCGTAGGAATTAAACACGAACTCTGTCAAGAATTTTCTCAAAAATGTGTAACAACAAATAATTGGTAATTAAGCATTTATTGAATTGTACTTACTATAATATTATCAGTATATTATTAATTATTATAGTAAATATAACATAAATTATTTAAAAATAACAATAATTATGAACCCGAACACTAGTTAACTCCAAGTGTAGAGAGACAACTATGCAATACCTTATATCAACATAATATTCTAACACATATCATACGCAGATATTTACAGTGGACTGACAAAAACTAAAAATTGTAAAACAATCATCTGTTCCTTAGTAGTATAATCAACGGGAAATTAATTTAAATACCTAGTCATAATATAATATATGTTTACTCGAAGAGGTTATTATAACTATGAACAACTAAAATGCAAAATTATGATAAAAAAGAGCTAAGAGTAATCACCAACCTTCTCTCATTATGTATATATATATATTATGTCCCCCGAGGAGCTAAAGGCTAATACACGGATATTCACTCGAATCGCAACCGATCATCAGTCTTGTCTTATACAGGTGGAAAACGGCTGTGTATTATTAATCAGCTGCCGTTAACACTCGAGTCCCCAGAGCTGTTTCTTGACGAGGATTTGCTTTTAGCCCTACGGTCACCTTTTATCGTTGCCATTATTATTATATGGTCATTGTCTCGTGGTAATAAAGCGTTTATTACTGTATTATTTTTTTGTTTTGTTTTTAGAGGGAGTTGGAAAAACAAAAAAGTACCCACGGTTCTCCTCAATTTCCCAGAAGTGTCGTTTTCCCTAGACTTTTCTTACGAGTTGACTCTATATAAGGAAATCTTAGTTTTTCAAGATTATAAAACACAAAACAAAAAAAAATTATAGTATTTTAAAACTGAAAAGAAACGAGCTTAAATTAAAACAATTAAAACAATTATAATTATATCGAAAAACATATTGTAATAATATAATGTTACAGAAGCAAGACTATAATTTACACTGCATCTAATTTTAGATTTTAGTGGAGTTTTTATTATTTAGTATTCAGTTTTAATAGCTAATATACGTATTATTTAGACAAAAATGTATATTTAAACGAAAAATAATGATTTTAGTTTAATTTCTTGTCTTTTAAAAAAATATTTCGGTATATGTATGTATTATTACTTATAGACTATAGTTAACAATTAAATGCAGCTAGTGGTATTTATTTGAAATAGTGTTATAATCATAGTTATTTAGTACCCATGTACGATTTGTTTTTGACAAAAATTAGTTTGACCTACCATATTACTAGTATAGTAACATACCTAAAAAAAATAGATATAGATACTTATATCCTCAGAAATATAGCATGACAGATCGTTTCTACACAGAATAATAATTGTTCGTATACCTACAATGATTAATTATTGAATTCAAATTTAATACAACCATTACAACACTGTAGCATTTATCTATTCTGTGACTGTAGTGACCTATTCAATGACAGGTATAGCCGGTACCACTCAACATATACTATACAGTGACACAGTGTACATAGACTGTAGTCAGGTGCAAATTTGAAAAACTTGCGCTCCGGGGCAACATTGTGTTGCCATGCCACTCACGTAAAAAATAAAAATAAAAATGAAATTGTTTTGTTTTGTATAAATGTATAAAAGATCACATGATATAATAACAACTCACACAACTTTGCTTTTTACACTATTTTTACTACTTAGTTTTGTTTTTCTATAAATATTAATTTAATTCAAACTCAACTAATAGTTACGTCGTTATAAATAGTAAGAAGTCATGATGAGTCTGTTTGAATGTTGAGTTCGGCATATTATGTGCACGTTTTAAGATTTTGGCCATCATTTTAGACAAAATCTTACATTATTAATTGGTATACTCAGCAAATATCTATTTATAAATATGAAACTATTTATTCAATAACAAAATGTGATATATTAGTATATTACAAATAGTTTTTGGTAATACGCAGTTGTTTTTAATTCCCTCGTCGGTTTTGTAATAATTTTATGTCGAGTAAGCTCTGATACGAAGTTGACGTGATTTAGTATAAACAGTATAAACTATTTTATGTAGGTACCTAGGTACATATTATAATATTACAAAATAATAATAAATTATAACGGAGTAATAACTGAGGAAAATAAATCGCCTGGTCATGTAATATTACGATGTAATATTTATCTTAAATATTTTTGAATTATAATTTTTATTCGTAATAAATAATAATTCATTGGCATTTTTAATATTAATTTTTAATTTTAAAAACCTCTCGTGGAATTACGTCTTGTAAACTTTGCGTTTTACGTATTAAATTGGTATATAATATGTTATACGCATCATGTACCTACGTCGTATTTCCTGTATACGATTCCATAAAATACCAGCGAAAGGAAAAAAAATCAATACCAAACATTAATATTTTATACGTATAATATTATACATTATAGGTACACGGTGACAATAGCGGGCGTCGATAACTATATAATATTATACCGTTTGGCGGGACAAATAAGTGGTAATAAATAAAATATTTCCCCAATGCTCGTCAACGCGTCAGTAATACGCGAGAAGGACCGGTGCGTAATAACATAAAGACGTCTACTGGACCTAATATAATTTCGTTGCTGGCCGTCTAGTTCTCCGCACTCGTCCGTCGCCCCGCCACCGTAGTACATTTCCACTACTCCCCACGTGCGTTATTTGGGTAAAAGCACAATAATATTATCCAGTAGGTAGCTTTATAATATTTTTTTCAAAAGATATCTGTAACGGATCAGTGCGCCCGATTGCCTTTGATGGAAAATAAAATAAAAAGTAAAGAAAAGCAAAGACCCCATTTACTCATGGTCGAACACACGTACCTATTATACCTATACATACGTCATGTATGTTTCCTTTCTCCGTTGTACTACATTTTATATTTTCTTTCACCCGAGTATTTTTTATCGGACTGCTATATTGAGCGAGTGTCTCTATAAAGGTAATACAATTAAATAACAAGTGTTAGAAATGAAACGTCGTACGCACTCGCATACTTTTCAATTATGTATAGGTAGATGTTTAGGTCCCTGAAGTCGTGTATATTCAGTTCAAACATTTAAAATTGTATAACATTATAACCTAATACCAGTTACCAATGTAACAATTTCTTTTTCTAGTTACATTTCAATTTTGATAAACCACAACTTATACTTAACATGAACCGTATAGATTATAATAATATTATTACGTGCAGTAGATAGTATACACCATTCACGAATTGGACGGATTCTAAACAATCCTTGAAAAATATAGTTTCTTTTTATGTATATTATATATCATAACAGAATATTATGACCACTATTATTATGTAACAAAAAGATAAATATTGACCGGTACTTTATACAATATCTAATTTTAAATTTGTATATATTTTCATAAATCTGTTTTCCATAGTTGAATTGATTGTATACAATTATTATAAAAAATTACTATAATAAGTAGGGTTTGAATCTGAAAACAAGACGAGTGGTTTTTTTTTTTTAAATATTATAGGTGCACTTTTTTTTCAGTAATCTTGTATTTATTTTGTATGTAAAATATAAATTTTAAATTTACTAACGGCAACAACATTGGTGAAACGCGTTTACATTATAAAGTGATGAGTGTGATGTGATAGTGATAAATCATTAAATCCCAATAACTGTATGATATATTGTATGATACGAACTACGAAGGGAGTGTATTATTGAAATAAATTAAAAATTGTTTGAGAAATACTTCCGTATTCCTGATCGTAACTCTAAAAAATTTGTAAAATCAAAAAAATATATTCATAAGTTCATAATCTATCGTACATTGTAGTTGTAGACTGTAGTTATAAATATAATATATATATTAATATAATATTATTATCCGATCGCAGTATAGTATATTATTATAATGATATATTTCAATAAAATTACTTTATTATTAATTATTATTACGTTAACAAGGCGTTATAGATAGGCATTTTAAGTACGTCGCTGTCGTCTCGAACGTTTTGATCATATCACATGACTACGTAAGTATATAGTATTAAAATTATTATGGTTGTTAAAAAAATGAAACAATTTTTTTTTCCAAAAGTAAAACTTTCAGGAAATTAAAAAAACTATACCAGCGCTAATCACTACATTCGTTCATTAACTGGCGTACCTTACAATAATAATATAATACTATTATATTATATAATCATATGAATTTGACTACCTACTTTCAAAAGTAAACAATCCATAATATATACATTATACAACCATAACACAGACATATTTAAAAAAAATAATAGTGTCTAGTTAGCACTCTTTAAAAATCTGTGGCTTGTCCCCACCTTTCATAAAGAAACGATTCAAATACATCGAAATACTACCTATTACCTTTGTAAATTATAATATTACACTTAGCGAGACGCGTTAAAATAAACCTTTGGAGATGAAATGCTAAGATCATCGCAGAGTCGAGTAGGTATAAATTATGTATACAAACAGATAACAATAATATAAATACAAATTTTCTAGAGATGACGAACTGCAAATGTATACGCGAATGCAACGCGAAGCCTCAGCTATAATTATATTAAGCCCGCGGAATCAGTGGCTTAAAAAAATATAATTAATAATTGACATTCGCAGCCTTTCTAGTTAGAGGGTAGATGCGGTGGCGTAGCGTATCCATTGTATGCCTGTGTATAATATAATATTGTATAGTCGGTATACGCGTGTGTGTATATGTATACATACCGGGTGGATCTATTTAACGTAAGTACTCATAATTAAATATTTTTTCACATTATTTTAAGTCATTAAAAAACAAAATTCTTCTAAAAAAATAATATCTTTTAATGATATCTTTTTTATTTTTTACTTTCTTAATGACACGTGTATTTTTAATTCCTTATTCCAAAGCAAAATATTTTTTTAAGTACTTCGATGTATTAAAATCGAATTTTGGACGAGTATAAGTTATGAGTTATTACTTTAAATACCTACTTAATTATAACTAATAAACTATACATGTCCGAAATTTGAAACGATATAGTTAGTCGAAATACTCTGATTAATGATCTGCTTTGGAAATAAAAATGTATGTCGTCGTTCAAAAGAGTAAAAAACACTTGAACAATTACGACGATGAAAAATATAATTATTTCCCAAAAATGTTGTTTATTAACGTCTTAAAATTATACGAAAAAATATTTTGAAATAAGTAAACAGTTTTTGAAATAACGTGTATCTTGCGTTAAACGGACCACCCCGTACATTATATATTTTACACGTGACTCATCGCCTCCGCGCCGTCAAATTCCAAATGGTCGGGCAGTCAAAGGCCCGCGAAAACGGTTTTTTTTTTCCGTTATTATTATTTATATTACTACGCCCTCCGCGCGTCCGTTTCCCGCTCCGACAGCGCCACAACCGCTAGAAGGGTCGTTATGATATTATTCGCAGTGGAGTAAAGCTTGTTTCATCACGCGGTTCTCCTCGACAACTAATTAAAGCGACCGCCGACGTGTCCCTGCCCGCGCGACCTTACTCGCTACAGTCAACGTCTCTCTTTTGTCGTCCCCGCGACAACCGCTGTTTCTGTCCGTGTCGCATCACATCGTAAATTATGCACGTACGACGTACCTAAATAGTGGTCGTCCGACGAAAATTACGAAAGGGTGAATGTAAAACATGGAATACAATCTCATCGGAAAGAGTACGCCTCGGACGTAATATTATTATTATTATTGGCTGTATATTATTATGCGCATATAAGTATAATATAAAATATGACACCGATTGGATGAAATCGTTGTTATACAATATATGTAGGTAGGTTTAAGAGTCTGTACTGTGTAGGCAGCCAGACACACCTTCAGTATCTATACCTCACTTATAAGGTTGTCATTTTCATCAATATGACTCCAGAATGAGGGGAGAATGGGGGATATTTTCGCAGATCCCTTATTTATCAAAAATGGATTATGCCTCTCTCAACTGCAGGTGAAATTCTAATAAATCATAAATTAATATAAATTTAAAGTGGTACATAACTCTGGCCTTTACCTCTGAATGTTAATCGCTCAAGACTAATTCCAAGTATTTATAAACTATATAACTATAGCACTCCAAACGTTATAAAAATAATCAAATTACCTAACATTCAAATATAGGAATTTAAACTTATGAGTACTAAATACTTAGCTTAATTTATTAAATCTAATCAAGTTCACATAAACTGTTTTAGTAAAACAATTTTGAAATCAACACAATAATCTCTTGATTTTGTAACGAAGAAAAAAAACATTATCATTTTCTCCGACTATATGCGCAATCAGCAATATTAAAAATATTTATTACCTACCCGAAAAAATATCAATCTACTTACTAGCTTATTCAAAATTATATATACTTTATAATATCCAAAATAGTAATTTAAAAATTAAAATAGGTATTCTGATTTCCGGGTCACTCAAATATAAAAGAAAACTAACAGGTTTTTGTTTAACAATAAGGGTCAACTATCCATAATTCTGTACACCCAATAATTTATTTTTCAAATTATCATACACGCTGTATATTAACGTGAATAACAAAAATAAATAAGCACTTACACGACAAGCAACAATGGTTGCCTCACTCCACTATAAACTTGTAATCAAACAAAATACTATACAATACCCTCCTGCAGAGTAGCCCTGAAAGTTTGAAGTATCTAATATAATCTAAATAAAATTAACTATAATAGTAAAACCAGAATTGTTGATAATTTGAAATTAATTAACACTACCATTAAATTATAGTATTCATAAATTTAAATTTGCTCTAATTCAATGTCGATAAAATTAAAACCTTAAACGCTCATAAGCAATTTGTTTGACTTTCTGGTAAACTTTTTTTTTTTAAATTAGTAAGGAAATCTTTGAAGAATCTTTAAGTGTTCAAATCTTAGATCTAAATAGATACATTTTTATGGATTTCCAACACAAAATAATTTTTAGATTCACTTTATTTTGACGAATTTTGTCGAAATTTTAACTTCAGACACTCATAAAAAAATATTGTGGATTTAAGCTCAACTTTTTTTAATATCCCCTAACAATTTATGAGGAATCCCTTGTATTGAATATTTGAATTTCAAGTATTTTGACTTAGGTATCGAAAATATTTTTATCTACATTAATTTAATAAAAAACTTATACATATCGAAGTTTCCTTATGACTACAAATACCTCAAAAAGAATCAAATATTTTGAAAATGTATAGTATTTATGCGATTATTAGTTTATTAGATACCTACACCAAAAAAACTAAATCGATTTCACCGAAAACTGGTTTTGCGGAAAAATCCCCGGTTTTCCTTAATTTTTTGTTTTTCTCAACACTTTTCAAAACTATTTTGAAATTTCAAATTTGACCTCTCAAAAACTAGATTCACTTTCCCATTAGAAAAATAATAAAGTTGAAAATCGAAGCATTATTTCTGCTAGAAAAAAGGTTTAGTGACAGAAGAAAAACACACACACATACACATCATTGTAAAGTCAATACATTAATCACTGCACTCTATATTTAAAACGTATTACATAATTAGATAGTTAATTAGGTATTAATATGTATATTAGTTATTTCTTATTACACATACATATTATATACAGCCATATAGGTATGTATCTACCTATATATTATAATGTTTAGAACGATTTCCTTCTAACATAAACGTATGATGGCTTTAATTATAAACTATAACATCTATAGAACAATGCGCGGCTAATATTATACACAAACGACAAACGTTTTAAATAACTTATATACTATAATAGCCTATATTATATAGGGAGTAGGAACCCTTTTTTACAGAGTATACTTACATACAGTATAATATTATACAGTGATGAGATATTTTTTAATTACATTACAAGCTTACCCCTAAAGCCATAACATACTTTAATACTTGATAAGTATTTAAATACTTTTTTATATTTAAAAAAATAGTAGGTATTTTAGATTCTGAGCGAAATAAGCTATTGATTTTTCAATGATGTGTTTATTTTTGTCTGTCATCTAATGTTGAGGTACCTACCAGGAAAATGTTCCAATTTTCGACTTCAATATCTTTAATGATAGAAAAGTGAATATAGATGTTGCATTACAGAGGTTAACATTAAAAAATCTCAATTTTTTTTGAGTGTCGGAAAAAAAAATGAAGGGAAAATGAGAATTTTGACTAAAACTATGTCTTGCTACAGCTGAAAAATAAGTTTTTTGTGCCACTAAGTACACTAATTCACCTATGTAAGACACCAAAACTTAGGTTCTTTAAAAATGAAGGTTTTCGTGTTTTAATATGTTCAGTTTTTGAAAGAATAAGTACCTACAATATATGTATTCAACTATTTTACATTAAAAAAAAATGACTTGCAATATTATTATTGTAAAATTGACAATATTGTGATTTCATTTTTTAGGCATAATAACGTTCTGTAAAATTGTGTTCTATTATTCCATTCTGGAAATATACACACAGAGCAATTTCTGCAGTATTATCCACTGGATTTTTACTGATATACATTCGGACTTCTGTGGTATTTATTTTCATTACTTTTATTTTCTGGGATTTTTATATTCTGGCTGTTTCAAAGAATGTCATATTATTTTCTGTAATTAAACATTCAACCAATCTATATTCTAGCAGTTTTTTAAGAATTAAAAAAGAAACATTTAACCAGTTACTCAGTAATTAACTAACCAATATAATATAGGTTTTTGATTTTCAATTATTTTAATAAATATAGCTAGTTGATGTATACTGAATGATAATTCAATATTTGTGGATGAAACATTACATTAGACAAAAACATATTTTTCATACTTAACGATAAAATAAAAGATAAGCTCAATTGGTGTTCTGACTGTAAAATATAAGGAGAAAAATTGGTACACTGATCCTAAAATACAAATTTTCTATTAGTCGCAATGGATCCATCACCTCAATTGCACCAGGGTAATATTTTTTTTGGCTTTGGAATAAGGGATTCAAATGTTTTCTCATTTTATGTTTTGCTAATTTTTAATTTTATAACTTAAACAATGTTTTGAGCTACTGCGTAAATTTAAAATCAGTTTATATATTGAGTTACAGATGTTCTTTATTAAATTGTTGGGCAATCAGATTTAAAAAAAGTTCAGAATTTGATTAATAAGTATTTATAACTTTGCAAAAGAAAGATAATATAAATTATGGTTCTAAATAATTTCTATCAGAGAAAAACAAACACAGTTAATATCATAACTGATAAAATAGTTAGTTTTAAAATAATAAATATATATATATTTATATTATTCAAAAATTAACAAAATATTTACTAAACATATATTAGAATAAATAGCATAAAATTCTTGAAGTATAATGTATAATTATTAACAACAAAAATGGGTAGTCAGTAAAAATGAAAATAAATATTTAACATTGAGTATATCACAGACGACATGTATAAAAAAACTGATAACAAGCCAACTTGCTGTTATCAAATGGGATCCATACGATATATAAAACTATCGGTGTATAAGCATTTAGCCAATTTAATTATGAATATTTCACCAGTTTTCATAGAACTCTGTGGTCCTTTAATCATTTTTAATGCCATGTCAATGGCTACGATTGAATCAGAAAACTGTCTATCTAGTTTTAAAGACTCTAAAAGGCTGATTGCTTTCAAACATTCTATAGATGTTGTAAAATCACTGCAACAAAACAAATTTAGATTAAATTATTTAATCTGTAGTTTCAAAATTAATTACATCAAATTATATCAAAGCTATTACTTGTCATTACACAAGAAACCACCAGGTGCATTGTCTTCTTGTCTTATATGTTGTTTACGACTGGATTTGTTTTCTGGTAACTGTGAGTGTATAAAAGCTACCAGAGCCCGACATATCACACGACATCTATAATTTTTAACTGTTAATAAAAATTACTTAAAATAAAAACTAATTAGGAACTTACTTTGGGGATATACTGGTCTGTTTTTGTAACCTGATGGCATCAAACAAACTCCAGCTCTGTTTATGTTGGGCTAATTGTGCTGCTGAACCAGCAACTCGTAACAGATATTCAGCTGTTTGATCATCTTCAACAGTGCTTAACCGTAAAACTAAAGACCACAACAGTGGCAACTTGTTTTCAGTAATATTACTGCATAAATAAAAACATTAAAAAAGACATTTTTTTTAAATATTTTTTCTATACTCACTTAGGTTTTACAGATTCTAGACACTGTACTAGAGTATTGAGTATATCAGGATACGCCGTACGATTTTGGGATTCTTTTAGAGCCAGAGTGTATAACGTAAGTAGATGACTGGAAGTCATTAATACTTCACCTAAACCTTGATAGTGAAGACGCACGGGCTGAACCAGTGATAACACTTTATCCCATTTAAAATCTTCTTCATTTCCTATTTCAAATAGTAATCAAATTAATATACCTTATATTTAATAGGCACTTGGTATAATGAACTCACCAACATGTTTAAACCATGATGTCAAGCAAGCTTCAAGTATATCACCTTTATGTTGCTGATCAGTAACATGGGCCCAGGTAACCATCAAAAAACCTTGTAACACTGCACAGTCCGCTTTTCTTTGACTAATCCATTCTTGAATAGTCTGTAGCATGAGGGAAGATAGTATGGAACCTGTAGGTTGGTTAACTAACACCAACAACTCTAGGACCAATAGTTTAGCTTCTTCACCATGTTTAGTGACCATTTCAGTTTCATCCAGTAAACGGTGAAAAGCACATTTAAGATTCTTGTAATGACCACCCAACACTGACCTGTACCGTGAAGCCAGAGATATAAACATCCTTACCATTGCACGAATAAATATTCGTCTTTTGTACATCATGGGTTCTGCATATGGAGCATTATGATCAACATTATTATAACCAGCTGCTGTTTTTAACAGGCTAGAAATTAAAAGTTGTTATTACAAATATTAAAATCCCAGATAATAAATATAATATTATGAGGTGCATGACTTACTCAAGTACAGCAGAATCAGTGCCACACCAATCTTCATTACTTAGTTGAAGTACAATCATTGGATCATATTTTGAAACAAACCAACTCAGAATGTTTTCATATGTTTCCCCATCGATTTGGTACCAAGCAAATTTTTGGGCTTCTAATAAAAGGGGTCTAATTTTTCCACCCTATAGAAAAAATTATACTTTACAAAAATCTAAAATACAAATTAAATTTTTAAACTCAGAAGTACTTTTCTCATATTAGGTTGATTAGATAGTTTTATAAACAGCGATAACAGTGTACGGAGATCAAGATTCGGAACATATGGCCAAGGTATTTCCAAAATTACATTTGCCAAAAAACATTGAGATTGAGGTAAAAATTGGTCCATGACCTGTGAAAAATTGTACATTCAACTATTAATTATTTTTATTTTATGTAAACTAAATGAACAATATCAACAATCACCTTCATAATCAAATCTAAATCGACAGGCGTTGGTATAAATCTCTGCCAGGGCAACTTTTCAAGATTTGAGTGAATCGTCTCAAAAATGTAATCATTTGTCTGAATATGAGCAAACATTTTTATGTACCATTGACAGACAAAACTTAAGACATTATCACATGCTAAAAATCGAAGAAGAAAAATGGATGTCTGTTTTTAAAACACTAATAACATAATAAATGATGATTAATAATTTTTAACAAAAATATTCTCACCTGGCATGGTGTCTAGAACAAATGTAATACATTCCACTAAAGCATCAACCATTAAAGTAGATATTGAAGTATCAGTAGCCAACCAAGGCAGTTTCAATGATCTATGATCAGTATTCCAACCCTCATACCATGGTTCTAACCACGGGCCAAACATGCTTATTAATGTTGGACACAAAAACTCGCATACTAAAATAGTAAAATTAAAATTATAGATTCAAAAATGAAATCTAAGCTACTTATTTTTAATCAAACTTAAATCATTTTTCCAGGTTAGGTTAGGTAAATAATATGTAAATTTATTTATATATTAATTCATTTACAAATAATATATATACTGTGTCCACAAAAATAGGATACACTCTGATTTTCTGTAACTCAGTTACTTAGTACCCTATATGACTATACATATATTTTAATTTTGTTTGTGGAGTATAAGACTAAACTAGTGGATAATAAATGCCTATGACTTAGAATTTTTTAGCTCTTATGATTTGTACATGCTCAACAACTTCACTTTTTCTATGTAATCTGTTTTTGTGCACACAGTATATTGAAAGGACGACACACGGATATTTGTTGTCTCCATCTTACAAGAGCATAACATATCAAATTTACGATCAGCAGATCGCGTTTAACTCCGTTAGTTTAAAAATTGGAGTGAATCAACCTATTATACAACTTGATGGTAAGTTTTGTTCCTATGTTGGTTTTTTATGATAGTTCAATTTTTTAACAAGTTATGTGTACATAATGAAGAGTAAATTATTTAAAAATGCTCAAAACTCACTTAAAAACAAAATTATCATATACAACCAACATACAAACACAGATAATGTTCTTATCATCAAGTTTCATAATAAGTCGATTCACTCTAATTTTTAAACTAACTGAGCTAAACATGATCTGCTAAGCGTAATTTTGGTATGTTATGCATATACAAAAATATTGTAAAATAAATAGATTAACTACTATACACTCACACGAATAATTTTATTTTAAATTAATATACATACTTTTATTTGCTAACATTCCACGATAAGACTGTAATGTTCCTACAACTAGTGCATGGGTAACCATAGCATACAAGCCAACTAATGGTTCAATATATACATTGTATTTTGAATACAGCTCTCCCGTGGCAGATTTCAGTCTTTCGTTAGCAAAATGAGTAGTCAAGAGATGTAAAGTTTCTTGAAGCTGTATGTTGGAAAAAAAAGTTAAGCAGAACGAATTACAATAAGTCAAAACATACTTACTTCTTGTGAACTTAGCGATCGTTGATCAGTTGCATAACGTCTAACTACATCTCTTAGCTGATCTGTTGACATTCCTGGCAACAAAATTGTTCTAACAGAATTTGTTTGTGTTGTAGGTACAGCTTGAGCCAAAATTGTATTGAGAATATTGAACCATACTTGGCAATAAATGCGACCTTCTTTAGAATGATCCAAGAGCTTTAGTAATATTTCACCATAATGTTCAGGAAAATCGTGATTCATTATTTCACATAAATGTTGACTAAAAATCTGTTGATTACAATTTAATAAATCACCGACCAGTTGAATAATTAAATAGCAAGAATATTAAATTTACTGACTTCATGTAAAGCCCATGTGTAATCTGACCGTGTTTGTTGTTTAACTAATATCAAAGC